>JABUQX010139184.1:0-12500 GCA_015478945.1 Trachelipus rathkii | reverse complement strand
AATATATCTTCAACCTGTCTATATATATAATATAATAATAACAATATATGTAATATAATATATATGTAATGTACAATAACAATAATAATAATAATATAATATATGTACTATATATATATATATATATATAATATAACCAATAATATAATAATATTCTATAATAATAATAATAATAATAATATATAATATAGTATACATAATGATAATAACCAATAATAATAATAATATGTATATATGTAATAGCTAATAATAATAATAACATAGCAATAATAATAATAATAATAATAATATATATGTATATATAATAACCAATAACCAATAGCAGCCATATAGTATGTAAATATGAAATATAGTGTAAAAATATGAAATATAAAAATAATAATAATATATATAATATATATATATATATATATATAATAATAATAATAATATATATACATATATATATTATAATAATATATATATATATATATAAATATATAACAATAATATATATATATATATATGAGGAAATGCTTATTACAAATTAAGATGTTTTTTTAATTAAAACAATGACATATAATATATATATATATATATATATATATAATATATATATATATATATATATATATATATACTTTTTATATATATACCTATATATATATATATATATATATATATAATATATAAATATATATGAAAAACGATAAAACATTTAAAGAACAAAAATTAAGACAAACAAGGAACGGGTTTAAAATCAACAACAAAACAACTTGTAGTGCGGTATGGTAATAATATTTTAGTGGTAGTAGTAGTAAAGTGAAATAAACAAATTAAGTAAATTGCCAGTATTATTAACATCTAGAGGAGGGAGGAAATATGACAAATTGAATTAACTTGATTCGCAATTTTAAACTACTATATATGTATATATATATATATATATATATATATATATATTAACTTATATATATATATACACCTATATATATCATATATATATATATATATATACTTCTCTGCATACTCTTATATATATATATATATACCTCTATATAGAAGAAGAAGAAGAGAGAGAGAGAGAGAGAAATTTTGCCACTTAGGATGACAAGCACCCTTCAACGGATATATGTATATATTATATATATAATATATATATAATATATATATATATATAGCAACAAGGAGATATATATATATATGTATATATATATATATTCTAATACATTACGAAGAAAGTGCATATTTAACTTTCAGAAAGAGATTATTGGAATGGGAAGAAGAAGAAGCAAGAAAAAAAAAGAGTTGAAGTTATAATTTTAAGAAATAATGAAAGAAGAACAAATATAAAAAAGGGGATTTAAAAGAACGAGGGGAAATATAAAAATAGAATATTAATAACAAGAGAGAGAATTGATAACAACGAAAATAAAAAGGGGTGGAATAAAATAAACAATAAAACAAAGGGTAAAATAGAAAGGTCAAACTTTTTTGTTATTCTTCTCTTTGGTTTCCCTTCTTCCCCCCCCCCCCTCCTTGACAACCCCAATCCCAATGTCCCTAATATATCTCTGATACCTTTTTTGTCAAGTTCTGTTATGAAATTCAATTTCCGTTTCATTTCCGCTAAAATCGGAAAGAAACCCTACTTCGTGGCCAATAGTAAATATTTGCTTCCATCTAATCCACTATTTTTAGTCTGTGACGAATTTCATCTAGATATGTTTAGACAAAATTCGTATTTTTGTTTTGTTGACCATATTACAATTAATTAATTTTCCCACTTTTCTGTATATTCTTGTTGGCACACACAGCCATATAGAAGCAAACTTGGGATCAAATAACACACACATAATAGTTGTGGATATTTAATAATTTGTTATCTAGGATGAAAAGGGATTTAATAACCGGAGAGTGTAGTAATAAATCGAATTCGTGTGATGAGGGTTCATGTATTGATTCCTAGAGAGAAAGTGTCTAGAGCAAAGCTTCTCAAAGTAGGTGTCCAGACCCCAAAGGGGGTCTTGAGACAGAGGTCAAAGGGGGTTGCGAGAAGTTTTGAAACTGCACTCATAGATAATCATTTTTTATTGTTCAAAAATCAATTTCACCTATTGTGCCAGAATATGTAGTCATACCAGTCACATTAGAGGTACCCTTAATCTTATATTTTTAACTTTAATTAATAAAATTTTCTTTAATATTTATTCGTTTTATTTTTATTCTTATGGTAAGTCGAAAAAGTTGGTTGAGAAATAATTTGCTTAATGAGAGGGGGTCACGATACAAAAAGTTTGAGAAGCCCTAGGGAAGTTAATAACAAAGGCTCTTGAATTGTGAACTTAACAATCGAAAACCTCAAAGAATTCTTAATAAAATATAAAACAGGTCGTTGTTATTGAATTTAAAGTATCACTAAAATGCAACCATTTAATATCTATCATATTTTATATGATATATATTAAATGGTTGCCTAGTAAGTAAATTTCGAGAAGAGTTCATACTAAATTTAACAGATGAAGCTAGATATTACTATATAGGTAAAGAACAAAAGCTCGATATTAACATACTTGAAGAAAACATAATAACAGATTCAAAATTTAGAACCATATGCAAAATCAGGTTTTATTATTTAAATTACTATTCCACCAGTGGTAGATGACAAGTAACAAAATGATCCCTGGGGGTCACGACCATTTCTCCATACAGAAAAAATGTACAAAATAATCAAATTTTGAAAAGCGTAAGTAGCGACTTTTAAAATGTAAGAAACAATTCATTAAGTTAATTTATATTCTCTTTTATGAATTTCATTTAAGCGTCTTAATATTATCATCGGGGTTTAGGTGGTTGGCTAGTTAATAGCTAAACAGATAATAAGAGTGAATGAATTAAGTTGCTAATATATATATATATATATATATATATATATATATATATACTGCTCTCCACTGCTGCTCTTAGCCAGCACTTAGCATGCCTGCTACACTCGCTGCTTGCCAGCCAGCCAGCCACAGCAACAGCCAGCAACTTAGTATGCTGTATGCTGCTGCTGCTCAACAACAGCCTTATATATATATAACAACTAACATAACTTTTCTTTTATTTGCTGATATATATACTACTACTATATATATATATATTTGCAGCAATGAATTAATTTCTGATAAAATCAATATTATAAACACAGTTCTGCTCATTGACATGAATAAATACTATTACTATTTACTTAAATTTAGAAAATCTAAATCAGTAATTTATCACAGTTATTGATCGCCCCTCCCCCCTCCCCAATAACCTTTCTTTGTTGCCCCCCTTCTCCTTTTTCACCTATATTTAACGTATCAATCAGCCTCTCAAGATTGAATTATCGAAAAGAAATGGTAAATACTTCAATATGGAAACACCCATGCTTTTATAACATATTTGAAGAGCATATATATATATATATATATATATATATATATATATATATAACAATAGCATAGTAATATAGCAACGCCGCCAAACATATATAACCATAATAATATATATATACTCTAACAACAAACAATATGCACTGTATATATATATATATATATATATATATATATATATATATATATATATATATATCGCATCTGAAGGGATGAGATTATCCCCCATTTTGAACATATGTTGTTAGGGTACATCCCAAGGAACCCCAGTGCCCAATGGTACTCCGCTCTTCACGGTCATCTCTACATTTCTCTTACAGTGGAATAAGATATCCTTTTAAAACACACCGAAAAACACTGTTACAGACAACACTTTCCATTTAAGAAAAAAAAAAACGGCACCCCCACGATTAGCCTCGGAGAAGCCAAGGGGAGGGCAACTTCCAAAATAACCCCTCATTCGATCCTCTTGCCACCACCGCTTGGGAGTTCACGACCTCCGATGGTGGGGTTGATGACGTCACGAAATTAACGGCCTATTTTGAAATACGATCTTCTTTCTTCGTCAAATTCTGCAACTCTCGTAGATTTTACACTAAATTTCCACATTGTTGAACATCACCTCTCCTCCTCTAAAACTCATCTTTTATTCTTAACCGAAACTCAGCTGTCTGAGTGCTCAGACAGCAAACCCTAATATCTTCCCTCTTAATGTCTCTATCCTCTATCCTCTGTCCTCAATTTTCAAGGATGTTAGTTTGTTCTAGTGTCTCTGATCTCGAGTCAACAGAATTTTATTCCTCATGGCTTAAGCTATACTGTCAATCTTCTACTAAATTCATCTGTTCTGTATATCTGTCTCCAAACTCTGTGACTCTCCTAAATTCTTCGACTGCCCAAACTTCAAATTATAACACATTCTCTCTTCTTTGCCTTTCTCTGAAATCATCATTCATGGTATTTGAAACGTTCACCACTGCCAATGACTTTCCTCTAATTCTAAAGATGCAGTTGGTGAACTTGCCTAAAACTTTTCTATCCAAAATGGCCTCGTGCAGTTGGTTCAGCTAACTACTCATTTCCCTGATCGCCTTGGAGATGAACCCAACATTCTAGACCTTTTCTTAATCTCAAATCCTTCTCCTCATTCTGTTAAACTCTTTCCTCCTCTGGGTTCCTCCAATCATCTTTTTACCTCTGTTTCCTCTTCTATCTCTTTTAGTCTTCCGCAAGAAGACTATGTTACTCCTCCTTTTCCACCCTTCCAATTCATTTATAACTAACATTCCATATTGCTTTCTAAAATTTTTGAATATATCCTTAACAGGAAGGTTTATAAATATTTCATTTCTCCTAATGTTATCACAGATCGCCAGTATGACTTGTAAGAAACGCTTCACTGGTAACCTTTTTTCTTTCTGACTGTTGGCTCTCTGTTCTTTAGCATTTATGAATCTTTTATACTGTGTAAAATATCTAAAGTCTATAAAGAGCTGCACAGATATTCAATTCTATTTTTATTTCATTTTCCCTTTATATATATATATATATATATATATATATATATATATATATATATATATATATATATATATATATATATATATATATATATATATATATATATATATATATATATATATATATATATATATATATGGAAAAAGTTACTTAACGCCCACGGAACGGGAGCTCGGATCAAAAAAAAATTTTCACAGGTAGCATCTATGATACATAAATAGATGTTCTAGGGTCGAAATAATTTTTTTACCTACAGGGGCGAAGTACTTATATATTATTATTTGTAAAGGTATTACGGCAATGTAGGGGGCTCGAGCCGACCTTAAAGGAACACAGAAGGGGACGTTTTCCATACCCGTAGAGGGGCGGAGGAACCCCACGCACCCAAATACCAAGAGCGGGAGACCGGAGACCCCACTCCCTGGAGAGTGTCCAAGTTCCCAGGAGGCGAAGATGCCCGGCTTTCTGCCATCGGTGCAGTACCCTTGGGGTATTCTTTAGTTAAAAAAAACAAAAACAAAAAACTTATACTGAAAGTCTATTTATTTTTAACGAGTAACGTATAAAAGGTCTTAAATAGGCTTTCTCCCTCATATTACTATAATTATTAACAATAATTTTTTTTTTTTACATTTTCCTAACTAAAAATTTTACCGGGATTCCAAAAATGTATTCCTTTTCGCTGTAGCTATTGTAGTTTTGAGATGATTTTTTTTTTTTTACATTTCGCCCCCTAAAACGTCTATTTATGTATCACTTAGAGGCTACCTGTGAAAATTTTTTTGATCCGATTCGAGCTCCCGTTCCGTGAAGGCGTTAACCAGCTTACCTATATATACTATATATATATATATGTACCTATACTATTTGACTGCTATATATTTAAATATATCAAAATAAACTCACGTATATATATATATAGCCAATAACATATATATATATATATATACATCTATATATATATATATATCCTCAATTCTCTTTCCATCTGATTTTCTTTCTGGTCGTTCTGTTGCAGCTGTTGTAGATGGCCATCGTTCAGCCATTAAATCTAAAAATAGTGGTGTTCCTCAGGGTTCTGTCCTATACCCAACCCTCTTTCTATTTTTCGTTAATGACCTCTCTATTACCTCTTCACCTATTCACTCCTATGCCAGGGACTCCACCCTTCAATACTACTTTCATTTTTAAAGACGTCCATCTTAATAGCAATTTGCTTGTATTAGAAAGGCAGTCTTGGAGCAACTAAATTCTTATCTTTCTCGAATTTTGACTTGGGTCATTGAGGACAGGGTTGTTTTCAATGCCTCAAAAATTCAGTTCTTTCATCTTTCTATTAGACAATCTTTCTCACTACTATAACATCATCTTCGAAAACACGCAACTCAAACCATCGTCTGTCCTTAATATTCTTGGTAATCCTTTTTCGCGTGACTCTCTCTCTCTCTCTCTCTCTCTCTCTCTCTCTCTCTCTCTCTCTCTCTCTCTCTCTCTCTCTCTCTCTCTCTCTCTCTCTCTCTCTCTCTCTCTCAATCTCTCTCTCTCTCTCTCTCTCTCTCTCTCTCTCTCTCTCTCTCGGAATTAAAGATCACAGTTCTCTTTCTAAACGAGCTTCTACAAAGTTTGGTGTTCGGAGTTTCATTTCGCCACCATTGGTTGGTTGCTCTTTATTGGGGTATAATTTATATATACATGGAGTATACATCACACATCTGTGGTGGTTCCACTCACGCAGCTTGTCTGCCTTAAGAATGTAGAGTCTAATGATTTTCATCTTATAAACTCTCCTGTTGTCATAACTCTCTCAATTCTCTTTCTGCTCGTCAAACTGTTTCATCACTCTCCTTACACTATAGCTATGAAAATAGATACTTCTCTTCTAAATACTCCAGTCGCATAACTACTCCTTTGAGGAGAGCACATGCGTCTCCGTCCTTCTACGCAATTTCATCCCTTCTCTGCCCAACTCTTTTACACCAGACTCAATCGCTATGCTCAATCTTACTGAATTCCATTGTTAAAGTTTTGGAACACTCCCATTATATATATTTATTCAACTCTCGTTTACTTGCATACTTTTGAAAGTTTTGTATCGAGAATTGACCTTGACCTGGACCTTTAAATTGACCTTGCATCCGGAATTTGGTAGGCCTCTGGCCTTAGCCAACCGGAGGGTATATATATATAACAACAGCATAACCAACCTTGTATATGCTGTATATAACATATAACAATAGCATATATACTAACTATATATATGTAACACAACGCGTAACCTTATATAGCATAATATATATATAATAATATATATATAACAACTATATATATATATATATTATGCTTATGCCTGTAACAATAATAACAACATATATATATATATATATAGCAGCCAGACGCTCAAGTTGTGTTAATCCGCTCTGCCAACCAACGCTTCAACTAGTGTAACAGCAACCTTAACTTAATATATGTATATATATATGCCTTCTGCCATATATATATATATATATATATATATATATATATATATATATATATATATTCTATCACTTTTATTTTGCATATTAAAATTTTGTTTCTTGTTTGTATTTGAAATTTCGGAAAACAAATTACTTTAATTTAAATATTTAATCTTATATATTTAATATTTATAATCTTGAGTACTTAAGTCTTTAAATATTTAATAGAATTTCTAAGTATAAGGGCAAACTAAAAGGTTGTTAAAGAGAGCTATAGATAATTATAGAGATTTATTTGAATATGAAAGGAATGAACTATCAGTATATATATATATATATATATATATATATATATATATATATATATATATATATATATTTTTATATATATATATACTATATATATATATATATATATATATAACCAACATATATATATAAATATATATATATATATATATATATATATATATATATACGTATATATATCTAATCAGTGCTGAGTGTGCAATGGCGTGTGTGTTATACACGGCTGCGCACTTGTGTAAGGGGACTGACGTCCATACTCTCGTGTATACCTTTATGAATAGCCGTTGATGTGTTGATACTAAGCCTGTTGTTAAGGGCATTTTAAACCTTTTGAAAGCAACCAAAATGATTAATGAGATCAGTGAATTTGAATGTGACCATCGGGCGATGCCATTCTTAGGTAGGCATCAGCCGCCGGTCGGGATTCTGTTGTGTACCTCGGTGAAGAGAGGGTGCATTTGCGATTTGTGTCAATCTTTAATTGTTTAATCATCATAATTTTGAGACTTTTCCATTATTATATATCTTTATTGCCCCATTGGCATAAGACAATTCACTAATGCAGTGAAATTTCCTGTTTAATAAACAATAAAGCTATCCTACCTTTTAATATACAAAGTAATTATTGAGGGTTTGAGTATCTCAGCATATATATATATATATATATATATGCTCACCACCCTACATATCAGCAATAATATATATGTAATAATATATATATATATATATATGTATATATATATATATATATATGTATATATATATATATATAACAATAACCTTTTTATACTATGCTATATATATATCTTTATCTTCCCTTCTCTTTAAGATGCTCTATATATATAATATATATATATATATATATATATATATATATATATATATATATATATATATATATATATATATAATTACTGGTCTTTACTCTACCAATTCATCATCTTGGAATAAAATGATAAAGAAATTCTTAAAATCTTTCGAACAGAGAATGATATGTATTGCTGAAAGAAGATATGGTGTGAAATAATAATATAGGTTTTTTTTTTAGAAATAACAAGAAAATCTTATTAGTCTTTAAGTAGAAAACAATTTAAACGTATTTTAAAACAATTGCTCAGCATATCTCAAAAATTAATAATTTAAACCAAATATTTTCTTCAGTCAATAACGTTGATTTTAACAAATTACATGTAAATTCTACACCTGCTGAAGCTAATTATAAAGCGGATTGTATTTGATGGTGATATAAAGGGACGATTTTTTTTATAATAAATAATCTTCGAACATCAAATTTCATTAAGAAAAAATATCTTTTGTTAAAATTCAAAATAGACATTTGCAGTAGGTGAGTGAGTCTTGCCTTTTCTACTTTAAGTATCCATAAATGATGAAATGGATATAACGAGTTTAAGTCAGAAGAACTTGGAAGAGAGTCCTCGGAAGAGCATAACCAAAAAGTCTGCAATACCATAAGGATAAAGTTTACAACGTTGATGTAAATGACCAAAAAATAAACTTATTATCTGAAATAGGCGAAGGCTTTTGACAATTTAAAATAAATGACGTATCATATATTAAATCAATTACTGAACATATCCAAGTTAACAAGATAATGACAAGTTTTAAATAAAAGAAAAGAAATGAGTTCGTCGTTGGTTTTAAAAAACGATTTATCAGTATTTTGAAGAAACTTCAATGATTTTCTTCGTCATTTAGTTACAATTGACGAAAATTGGAGGAATTACGACAATCCATTTCGAAATATAAATATGATTTATAAACTGTATGTAGAGGCAAAGTATTTTATTAAAATATTATCTTAGTAAATGCTGAAGAATAATGAGGATTAATATGCATCAAGACCATTAGAAAATTTAGAAGAAAATTGGCAATATAATGCTAAGGAAACCATGGTTAAAGAATATATATATATATATATATATATATATATATATATATAATATATATATATATATATATATATATATATATATATATATATATATATATATATATATATATATATATATATATATATATATATATATAACTTTAAACTATAACAACTTAATAATAACATATATATATATATATATATATATATATATTTAGTTAAGATAAGCTTTGTTGCCTCACAAACGTCTTAAACCAATAGCTTGAAACATTAAAGTATTATAATTTTCAATTTCAGTTCAAATAACAGTATTGCTTAATTGAAAGACAAATACGAAGAAAGTTTTAATTGGAGTTTCTTTAAGGCAAAAAATGCGAATATGAAGTCTTGCGCTTTGTGTTATTTTAAGAGACTTCAATATCAGTAAAAATATTGACGAAAAGTTTATAATAATAATTTGGAAATATATATATATATATATATATATATATATATATATATATATATATATATATATATATATATATATATACTATATATATATAACTATGCTGCTAAAATGTATATAACATATATATATATATATTTATAACTGAATTTACTTTAAGCATGTATGTATGTATTGTATGTATATATATTATAGCTGCTCCAATAATATGTATGCCATATGTATATGTAGCAACTCAATAACTTAATAATATATATAAATCTTTGTATTATATGTCTATGCGAAAGAACATGCATTAAGAGAGAACTCTAAATATAACTGTATAGCAGCAATAATAATAATAATAACCAACTAGCTGCTTTGTAACGTAACCAATATGGCATAATAACCAGCGTAACGCCAGCAACAATAGCAGCAGCGCCAGCTAACAGCATAATATGTTGCTAATAACGCCTTAACAGCAGCCAGCAATAATATGTGTACCAACCAATAATAACAACCAGCAACCTTGTATGCCTTAATAATAGCCAGCAACTTGCCAACGCTGCTAACTGCTATGCTGCTGCTATGCTGCTGCTATGCTGCTGATGAACCCCGTTTAAAGGATGTTAATGAATACATATTGAACGAACGATATAATCGATTTTTTCGATTATTATTTTCGATTATTGTATTTTATTATTTTTATTGAAAGTCGTTTTGTTTTAGAGTCTATTTAAGTAGCCTTCCTTTTAAAGTAGTAGCTCCTATATATATATATATATATAGAAATATATTTTTAACATATATATCTTTTTCATATATATATAACTATATATATATATTATATATATATATATATATATATATATATGCTCTTATATATGCTATATATATATATATATATATCAGTGAGAAAAGCGTACCTTGAAGATTATACTTGGGTAAGGATATATATATATATATATATATGAGTATAAATAGATATATATAATATAATAATATATACTAACTATATATATATATATATATATATATATACTATATATATATATATATATACTAACTATAACTATATAACTATATATATCTTTCTGTATATATATATATAGAAGAGAAGAGAGAGAGAGAGAGAGAGAAAGGGGGTATTTAAGTGTTTTTCAAATTTCGTACGTTTTCGCCTGAACGAAAAGTTAAGTTTCCGTGTTTTTCATTCGTACAGCAAAGGTAATAATGTCTGGCTATTCTATATATATTATTATATGAAATGTAATCTATGTACGCCAATAGCATGAAATTTACTCTTAAGAGCAGAGTAGGAGGCAAATTTCCAAAATGAATTAGTTATTATAATTGCTATTGCTAATGTGCTTGTTTTCTTTAAATTTATTTTATAAATCAGTTTCTTTTTTCACTTTTCAAATAAAATTGTAATAGTTTAGTTAACTTTACCATTTAATTTATTTTATCAAAGACTCAAAAATATTGGGTCAGGAGCTACCTACCCTACCTACCTATCCTATGTATACGACCAATAATAACAATAATAACCAATAATATATATATATATTTAACCAACAATAATATAACTTAATATAATACAACGTATTATATGTATATGCATAATATGTAATATATAACATATATATATATGCTATCAACCAACAACAATATAATAATAATATATATATATATATAATTTTCTATTGAATGAAAATAATAATACCAAGCCCGTTTATAATATATATATATATAATAATATATATATATGTAATAATAATATATATATTGCTAATAATAATAATAGCAATAATAATAATAACCAATAACATAACCAATAATAACCAACCAACCAACAATATTTGTTGAGAGAGAGAGAGAGAGAGAGAGAGAGAGAGAGAGAGAGAGAGAGAGAGAGAGAGAGAGAGAGAGAGAGAGAGAGAGAAAATTATTGACAAAATATTTCAAGCCACACTCGCCAGACCACTTGTATTCTAGAAATAAATATAAATTCTTTGTTTAAAAGAAAGTGTCGAAAGTGAAGGGGATGCTCACCTTACGATTCACATCCCATCAAAATATATATTAAATATTTCATCAAGTTTGAGAACACCAGAATGTCATGTAATTGGTTTATGAAAAAAAAAAAAGTTTCGCAGCAACAGATGTTATTTTTTTTTCATTCTTAATAAACAAAATAAGTTTGTTTTTGAAATAGGTAGAAACAACAAAAAAAGTAATGCCAAAGTTTTTATTACATTTTAATTTATATTCTAGAAGAAAATATTTATCGTACAGTTAATTAACTCCATTGCTGCTTTACCGGCTCTGCCGTATATATATATATATATATATATATATAACTTAATATATAACATATATATATATATATATATATATATATATAACTTAATATATATATATACTATATCACTATATATATATATATATATATATATATATATATATATATATATATAATATATATATATATA
>JABUQX010139183.1:12500-35135 GCA_015478945.1 Trachelipus rathkii | reverse complement strand
CGTAGACATTTGCTTATTAGATTTCTATCTGTATTCCTTGTTTTCTGAACAGAAACAAGAAACATTAGGAACCTAAAATAAAAGTTTTTACATTGGAAACTTGTCTTTCTTCTAGAATGCTTTGCATTTCTAGAGATTGACTATTCCTACAAATAATAATTATTGTTGGTAGTCATTACCATTAATAATTATTATTATTATTATTATTATTATTATCATTTATTTTAGTGTAGCTAGTATACTGCTTTCTATTATTATTATTATTATTATTATTATTATTATTATTATTATTATTATTATTATTATTATTATTATTATTATTATTATTATTATTATTATTGCTTTCATAGTACTAATTATAGGAAGTCTTAGTAGTGTACTGTTATTGTTACCGTTATCACAACAAAATTGTTGTTATTATTGTTTCATTATCTTCGGAAATTGACTAGAGTTTTTTTCATCTTTGTCCACTTCCGAAAATATATATATTTTCCAACTTCGAAAAATTATACTACATCTCGTTCGATAACGTGGTTACACATATTCGGAAATTCAGAAATAACTTCGTAATAAAAAATTATAATTTCAAATATTAAAGCGACTTCCATAGAAAAATAAACTTAGTAAATTATCAATAAAAATATATTAGGGTAAATTTCAATTAAATTTAATATACGACAAAACTTTTTCGTCCCCAAAATCATCATAAATAAAAACTCAGTTCTTTTTATGGGCATTCGGTCTATATAGCAGTATATTACAGAGTCAATAATTATTCTTCATTCACTTGTATATATATGTATATATATTAATATCCTGAGGTCCACACGGGGTCCACCGAGGCTATATATATATATATACAAATTTTATATTCCACTATTATTTGAGCTTACTTCAGCTAATATCAGGCAAAATTGTTTTTGCCAGAATTTGTTTGGAGTAGGAAAGAAAATGTAGGGTTGACCTAGTCTCAGGTAGCTAGGCTATTGAGACCAGAGGTCCGCAGCTCTACATTTAACCAAACAAGTCGCACCCATTCACCCTCTGGAAGGAAGCAATGAATGAATTGGAGAACCAGAATTTGTACATATATATATATATACATACTTATATCCACGGACCTCATTGTACTATATATATATATATCTGAAATTGAATGAAGGTAATTCATTGACTCTGTAATATATACTGCCGAATATAGAACTGGTTATGATGATTTTGAGGACAGCATTTTGTTATGCTAAGTTTAATTGAAGAGCCTTACTATTATTTTTATTGTAATTTACTAGGTTCACTGGAAGTCGTATTTGAAGTACTAATTTTTAATACGAGAGAGACTGCGAGGCACCAGTATGTGCCCGGCCGTTATCGGATGTGGCTGCTGAATTTTCCGGTTGGAAGTATTTTCGGAGTGGTTTAAGATGAAAACCACCGGTTATTTCCGGATGGCTGAGGCAATGGCACCAGCGGCGGCTTTGTTGTGATAGCGAAGCGGCGGCGCGGCTCAGTACATACTGGGCCTCTATAGTGCAGCCCTTATGGCACAATAATGGCTAATAATACCAGCCAACCCAGCAGCCAATAATAATAATAATAATAATGTCTAGTATACTGGATAATAAAATAAGTGATAATAATAATAATAATAATAATAATAATGGCATAATAATAATGTAATAATTATTATTAATGGTAATGACTACCAACAATAATTATTTGTAGGAATAGTCAATCTCTAGAAATGCAAAGCATTCTAGAAGAAAGACAAGTTTCCAATGTAAAAACTTTTATTTTAGGTTCCTAATGTTTCTTGTTTCTATTCAGAAAACAAGGAATACAGATAGGAATCTTAATAAGCAAATTTCTACTTCTTGGAAACTAATTATTATTACAAGACAGGGGTGAAGCCTCTGTCTGAGGGATTCTAATATTTGCTCCACCACCAGGGTTAAACTATCTACCATTCCCACTAGTTACAATTTTCATGCACGGAAATCGCGGAGTGAAAGTTACACAAAATTCGGAAAACTCGCTGAACTTTGGTCCATAAATTTTATTATTTTACGGCAAAAATCTATGGATGTATATATATATATATATGGATCTAAACCATTAATTGATGATTTGAAATTATAAAAATTATAATTTAAGTTTTATAAATATTTAATTTGAATATTTGAAATAAATACAATATCGAAAATTTGCATTCCGATTTTGTCTCATTTATGAGGTAAATTCTGAGACCACGTGCTCAACTATTAAGGCGATTTTTTATTATTTCTAAATAAATATTTATAATTTTATATATATATTTTAATAAATATTTATATAAAGAGTAATTTTCAGTTGTAATATTTACGGGAGGAATGTTACAATAATACTTTTATGACAAGAATCACTTCTAAGGCGAATATTGAAAATGCAAAACTTCGTTCTGAAATTTTACAAAAAAACTTTCTTTTGATTTTTATTTAATAATTTTTAATCTTTTTATATACTACATTCTTTGGAATTTAATTTCAAGTTTTAACATTACTAACAGATGATTCTCATTTTTTAGTGACGAGGCGGTAATTTTTGACCTACTATCTAAGTGAAATTTTTGATCTTTTACAATAGCAATTTTTCTCTGTAAACAATTTATAATAATTTTATTCCTTCAATTTCTATGTTTTGATTACTTTTCTTTAACTTTTTATTATTATTATTTTTATCCAAATTTCTGAATTTAAATTTTTCTAACTATTCCTTTTTATTAAAATTTTCCCAAATCTCTTATTTTCCCAAATTTTCCCTTTAGCGTTTTTGCTTACTTCTTGAGTATGAGTTTAAATATTTGCATGTATAAAAAAAAATAAACAAAAATCAGTATACATCACGTTGGGTAAAAATGTGTTTGTAAATATCATACTTTTAAGCTTTCGCCGAAGAGAGAGAGAGAGAGTAAAAGATAGACAAAAACCTCGAAGATCTCCAACCTACACTTTAAACTGGACGCTAGATTTTAAGACGAAGTAAAAAATAAAAGGTGGTTTGAAAGATGATCGGCGCGGATTTTTGGTCTTCAGTGACAGAAACCAAAGAACCAAAAAAACGTGGGTCGATCGGATTTTAATTCAAACCTTGCGAACTATTCTATAAGAAACGCCACAATATTATATAGTACCTCGTGGGCCTACGATCAATTTGAAATTGTCCTTTACAGAACAACACAAAAGGAAGAGGCTGAGTTAATACATAAAATTATGGCATTTATCAAAAAATGACATGAAGCGAATCAAAAAACTATTGCCTTTTTTGCTAACACCTGCAAGGAGAGAAGGGGGGCCAGATGGCCATTAGTGGGGATCCCTAAGTTGTCCAGAAAGGCGTAATAATGACATACCTATACAAATTTCCTAAAAATCACTGTTTAACGGAAGGAAAGTTTTCAATGGTTCCGTTGAGAATTTATAAAAAAAAGCATTCTCAACCCTGAATTAAATGTCGGTAAGACGCCTCCGAAAACCGGCGCTGAACCTCTAAAAATGATGGGGGAAGCTCATTAGAGGAACAAGCTTCATCAAAAATATTATACTACGTTAACTGCATTATAAATGAATCTTGTAGAATTCTATTATGACTCGGAAATACAAATTATAAGGACGGAGTCTATATTGTTGAAAGAGCAGTGATTAAGAGATAGAATGCCAAACTCAGTCGCGCTCGACTCTTTATAGTCCACGAAAACGACGCTGAGGAGTTGGCGATGTAATTAATTAAATAAACCTCAATTTTAATTATTTACGTTTAAACAACAAATTTATTATCAAAAGATAGCAAATTTAAAACTATATACTAAATAAATAAATTTGTTGAATAGAGTGATGTGAATTTGTTATAAAAATTATCGAAAGTTTCAATGGCAGTCTTTGGCAACTTTTCACATGTTTGATACAGGATATTTTTTATCTCATAGAGAAATATATGATAAATATAACTTTTCAATTAAGGATAATTATCAATTTTAACAACAATTAATAAGACCAGTATTCTCTACTGATCAATTTGGTACAAGAATCAAGTCTCTAGTACAATTATGAAGCAAGATATGTTAATACTTCGATATAGAAAAATGCAAGGTCAGCCGGGGTCAATACTTGACCTTTCGATTGAAGGAGGTCAATGACATTTATACAAGTAAAAGGTTAGAGTGTTGGGATCAATTTGAAATACTAACCATCTCCGATATCCCTGGAACACCTGGGCAACGAAGAGGGAGAAGGGATAATTTCAAATTGATGGCCTATTTTTGTAGGCGGGCTATTATGTTTATAATTACGAAACTACAACTTTGATCAATATAAAATGCTATCAAAATGTAATTCTATATCTTTAGTACAATTTGAGGTTTGAGATTTCAAAACGTTGTCAAAAAAAAGTTACATGTAAACCGGTTTTTTGTATTGGTTTCATTTTTCTCAATTTTTTGAAGGAGGAGGTTAAATATATATATATATACCTTATATATATATATATATATATATATATATATATATATATATATATATATATATATATATATATATATATATATATATCGAAATATATATTATTTTTGGCTGAAAATTGGTACAATAATAGTTTTTGACATGAATAAGAAGAATCCGGTTAAATTTTTAACAAAATATGATAGGGGGGGGCTCCAGCCCCTAACCCCATTTTTGGGGGTTACAGGTAACCCAGGGGTCCCAAACTTGGGACTTTTACTATTTATTATTAAATGAATTAATATTGTGAATTTCAAGGGCGTAGCCCAATTATAAAGGGATACTTTACTCTTATGAGCCTTTATCAGACTACGGTATTGAAATCTGAAATTTCTTGGTGCAAAATTGCACCGACTCTCAGAGCAAGTTTTTATTAATAAATTTTAATTTTTATACAAAAAATGATTATTAAGATTATTATAGTATATTATTTTACTATAATTAATAAGAATAAGATGGTCAATGTAATCACGACTCTCTCAACCGCAATTTGGGACCAACCACTCGCGAATACATCCATTTGTACCTTTTATAAATACTGGCCACAAAGTGGCAGATGGAGTAAATATAAAAAATTTACGACATTAAATTCCACACCCAAAGGAAACCACAACAGAAAAAATATAATCTGTTTTCGTAAGTTTTGGTAAAAGAAAATATAGGAAATAAGTATACTTTTTATTCGCCAGTGAACTGTGTCTGAAGGATAGGAATTTTGAATGGGTCGGTTGTGGGTCACACTCAGGCATATGTAATATAACTTAACTCTCACGTCTTGCATACTCTAGTTTCAAAATATCACCACTAACAGAAGGCAATGACACTGATTTCATTAAAAGGGGGGTGGTTTTCCTTTCCTTTTTATAAGGATAAAGGTGGGTTAATAATCCCGAACCACCAACAGTATCAAAGTCAAGGGAATTACGGAAACCCTTCCCCCAAAGAAATTTCCATCCCAAGACTACTGTTTCTCGAAGAATATTATAAGGTCATCACCTTTAGTTCTGAGAGTAAATGTATTTTGAAACGAATATACAAGGCACTCGAAATTACATTACACAGTCAGTATGTCCCGGCACACACAACCCTGAAGTAAGAAAACCCCTAATGCCGTACAAAAGGAGCTTAACTACTTTTGAAGAGTCCTGGGGACACTGGTGAGAGGAATACACAGTTCACGTTGAATTTAAGTATAAGTAAGAAATTTATTAGATTATTTTAATGATAGCAAATTTACTTCTCTCATATATCTTTAAGTTTTGATGTTGTCAAATGGTTAATAATGTTGACGCCGAGGCTTAATTCAATGAATATAGCTTTTGACCGACGTTTAGCCAGGTTGTTGCCTGACAATGGTTCCTTTGAGGAGGAAGTTCAATGACGTAAATGATTCTTCTTTCGTGAAGAATCATAAATATTAAAAAATAATAAAAGGGGGAGGTACAAATGAACGATTACACGAGTAAGTTTGCCCTTCATTGAGCAAAGAAAACCGAAAGTACAATGATATCAGTTTAAGGAAATGTTTGCTCGCAATTTCCAATAAATGAATTTATAAATTTTAATTGTTAAATTTTGAATAATATATAAACTTACACCAACCATTGAGAGGAGGTGAAGTTAAAAAGAAATTCCAAATAGAAGATACTATAAGAGAGGAATTTCAAATAAAGTGAGAGTTCTCACAAGTCTCAAAGTGGAGACAATATAAACTGATTAATAAAATAATTTTTTAAATGATTACAAATTTTTAAAGAGGGGGGGGGGAACACCTCCCATATCCCCAAGTCTCAGTTGAGACAATATAAATTGTTCAAAATTAATTTTATAATAGGTGATTGTTTCACCAACCTCCGCAGAGGCAAGAGAAGGGGTGGGGGGAACACCTCCCCTATCCCCAAGTCTCAGTTGAGACAATAAGAGAATGAACTATTTTTAAAACAAATATGTAATGGTGCGCATTATTTACAGCTCCCCCCCCCTCGGCACCTACGAGAGAGGGGGAGAAAAACTTAAAACTAAATATTTGATTGAGTTGGACAGTTGTCCTTTAAGAAGATATAATAGTGGTCTAAAAAGCACCACTAAAACAAAGGGGTATGTTTTACCCTAAATAATAATTTTTTAATAAGTTGGGAGTTCCCAAAAGTCTCAGCCGAGACAATAAAATTTTCAAAGATATTTAAAAACTAAATATTTAAATGAATTGTACAACTGACCATGCTGGAGATCAGTTGTAAAAAGATGTTAAAGATTACAACATGTAATTTTATGGTAAATGGAACTAACCATGTTGAAAATTAGAACCAACACAACCAATATAAATGGACAGTTGACCATGCTGGAGATCAACTGACCATAAGAAACAACCATGCTGGAGATTGTTTAAACAAACAGCTATGCTGGAAACTGTTTTTAATAAGATGTTAAATAAAGCTAACCATGCTGGAGATTAGCTTATAAAAGATGTCAAAGATAACAACATGTAATTTTATGGTAAATGGAACTAACCATGTTGAAAATTAGAACCAACACAACCAATATAAATGGACAGTTGACCATGCTGGAGATCAACTGACCATAAGAAACAACCATGCTGGAGATTGTTACAAAAAAAAAAACAATTATGCTGGAAATTGTTTGTAAAAAGATGGTAAATGGACAACTGAACATGCTGGAGATCAGTTGACCAATGCGAAATTTTAAAACAACCTTAACCTAACTTAATACTAAGGAGCCTCAGAAGACCCCAGCGCAAAAAAAAAAAAAGAAAAAAGAAACTATATACAAGAGAAATATTTTTTCAAAATTGTTACAAAATAAGGTCATGTAGACCTAAAAAAGACAGAACTGCAATAAGTTAACTGTCAAGAATAAACAAATGACTATGTAAATCAAGTGTTAAATGAGGGTGACTATGCTGGGAGCCAACCACTCAACAATGATTGAATTTTAAGATATACTAAATTTTTTAAAGGACAAATGACTATGCTGGAAGTCAAATGCCTAATAATTAAGGAGACAAAGTCAACTTAATTTTGAGAGCAAAGAGCAGTATGATGCTCCGAAGATCCACAATTATAACAATTTTTTCGAGTCTGACACTCACGGGTCAGATGTTGGGATGATAAACACTTCCCACACCATTTATGATTTTTAATAAATTGCTCTCTAAGTTCTATAGCGGGGAGAAGGTCACACTCTACAGCATAATGACCTCCCTGACAAAATCTACATTGTTTAATATTTTTTATATAATTTTTATTTTGGTGTGGGGTGTTGTTGTTATGAACGTTTTGTTTTGGTATTGCTCCTTGTCTCTTCCAGTTGTTATGAGAAGGTGAAGTATACTCTGACCTTTGAGAAATATTATCCTTGCTGGATAAAGTTTGCCCTGAGGCTTCTAAAACTGTGAGAGATTGATTTAACATTTTAAAAAGATGTTCAAGGGTCCAACTTTTACCGGCACTTTCCCAAGCAACCTTTTCTTTGAGTTGAAAGGTTTTTGTGCTAGTAAAACACCCAAGATAGTGGAACAAGAACTGTCATCGACAGTTATACCCTTTGTTTTTAGGGATTCGGTGTAACATTTTATGTTAGCTTTAAAGTTATAGAGGTCAGGGTAATTATACTCCGGAGCTTTAAGGTTATTTAATTTTAATATTAAGGTCTCCTTGACCTTTGCTGGATTATTAAAATCTTCTTTGAGAAGATTACGAATAATTTTATAACTAGTGGCTGTGACGGCATAACCTGAAACCATCTGCTTAACAGTGCCTTGAAGGCAATCCAAAAGCAAGCCAAGTTTGCTGAGATCAGAATAATTATGACCTTCAACATAATTGTCGAAAGCTTCGATGAAAGAAGCATATTCTAAGATGTTACCACTAAAAGTAGGTAATTTTTTAATAGGGCGTTTAAATGGCTCCGGCTCCCTAGGAGCAACCGGGGCAATAGGTGAAGGAAGGCGTGAAACTGACGGATTAATAGTTTTAATTTTATATTTAAGGGCACTAATAGAATCTAATAAAGCAGTATGCTGAATGTAATTGTCCTCATCATCAACGAGGATATTTTCATCGTCCAAAAATTGAGCGATGTTGTTGTCAGTTTCGGCCAATCCAATATCTAAATTTTCTAAATTAGTTACAAGGGAATCTAGTTTGGAAATATTAGTATTTGGGTCTAATAATTGGGTAGTGGCCTCGTTAATAGCCTTGGCAGCACGACACCGTAAAACTTTACGTTGTCTTAAATGCATATCATAGACTTTGAGGTCACTGTCTGATAAATCAGACATGGGAGACGCCATATTAAAATCAAAGTTTTAAAATATATAAACAGAGAAAAAATGTGTCTTGAGACACAAAAAGATATTAAAATTTTCAAAACTATAAGATTAAATGTAATAATACAAGTACAATACAAATTGTACAAGTAAAATATTGTTACAAGTACAAATTAAATTGTTCAAAATAATGTGATGTGAGACACAAAGGATATTAAGAATTTTCAAACTATAAGATTAAATGTAATAATACAAGTACAATACAAATTGTACAAGTAAAATATTGTACAAGTACAAGTGCTTAGTACAAAAATAATGTGTCTTGAGACACAAAAAAGATATTAAAATTTTCAAAACTATAAGATTAAATGTAATTTATAATGTTCAACAAAGAATGTTGAACCGATGAACCGGTCTCAAATGTACCGGTATAAAGCGCTGGAAAATATTGTATAAAAAAAAATTATACATAAAAGTGTCTCGTGACACAAAAAATCAATTTATAAACTAAGTTATTTTTATATAATATATATACCGGATAAAACCGGTAAAATGTGAATACCTATACGAGGTATCACTGAAAAATATATATATCTAAATATATATAAATATATAAACTATTGTTTATAAAAAAAAATATTGACCCTACGATCAGTGAGTGGTGGATTTTTATATATATATATATAAATAATTTTATGAATATTAATCACTTTTGTGAAAATATTCGAATACAAAATATCACTAAGTTGAAAGTGTATAATAACACAAATTTTATAAAATAAAATTTAAACTATTTGAATAAAAAAAACAAAAAAAAAACATGTCTTTCCACATACAACAAGAGAAATATTTTTACTAATGTAAAATTAAATGATGTTCAAAAAAAACTTCCAATTGAATGAAAAATATTTTATTTGAATATATATATATAGTGGTTTTAAACTATACCACCAATATAAAGAAAGTTTTATTATTTATATATATATATAATGTAATTTTGAATATTAATAATATTTTTACTAAAATATTTTTTAAAGAAAATAACTGTAGTAAGTTATTTATTTGAATTTTTATAAAATTTTAAAGTATTTAGATGAAAATAAAAAATTCCCCGCAATTTGGGGGTAAGTTATTCAAATTCCCCGAAAATTTTTAATAAATATTTTAATTGAATGCCCTCTATGGAGCCAATAAATTTGAATGTGAAGAACTGGAGACTTGTGTCTCTCATAAGCTCCCACACACAAAAAAAATAAAACCCTAATAGAAGGGAAATTTGTTTAATGTATATTTAAATTTTGGGGAAAAAACCAACAAAGTTGGATCTGCACTCGGGTCCAAGTGGTCGTACAAACACCACTAATTTACCTTGTAGGCAAAGCCTATGCACAAGATAAACCCCTGTGGGTGATAAAACTATTTTTTAAAAATAGTTTAAAAAAGCGCCAAAAAAGTTATGTAAAAAAATGATTTTTAAATTTTTTATGAATATTAGGGATCGTGTGCCAAGTATTAAGGCAACACAAAGGTTGAGCGCTAAATAAATGGTTTCGAAAATTCAAATCCGTAAAGGACCTGAATGAGGACGATGGGCGCCACTTAAAATGTGGGGATTAATGACCTAGTCTCAGGTAGCTGGGCTAATGAAGACCAGATCACAAATTTAATCCACATTTATTCCCACTTCCAAACAAATCTCTGGCGCGGTACCACTTTCGCTCGATTAGTTTGGAAGTAGCCAATGAATAGTGGAATATAAAATTTGTATATATATATATATACTCGGTGGACCTCGTGTGGACCAGGATATTAATATATATATATACAAGTGAATGAAGAATAATTATTGACTCTGTAATATACTGCTATATAGACCGAATGCCCATAAAAAGAACTGAGTTTTTATTTATGATGATTTTGGGGACGAAAAAGTTTTGTCGTATATTAAATTTAATTGAAATTTACCCTAATATATTTTTATTGATAATTTACTAAGTTTATTTTTCTATGGAAGTCGCTTTAATATTTGAAATTATAATTTTTTATTACGAAGTTATTTCTGAATTTCCGAATATGTGTAACCACGTTATCGAACGAGATGTAGTATAATTTTTCGAAGTTGGAAAATATATATATTTTCGGAAGTGGACAAAGATGAAAAAAAACTCTAGTCAATTTCCGAAGATAATGAAACAATAATAACAACAATTTTGTTGTGATAACGGTAACAATAACAGTACACTACTAAGACTTCCTATAATTAGTACTATGAAAGCAATAATAATAATAATAATAATAATAATAATAATAATAATAATAATAATAATAATAATAATAATAATAATAATAATAATAGAAAGCAGTACTAGCTACACTAAAATAAATGATGATAATAATAATAATAATAATAATAATAATAATAATATTATTAATGGTAATGACTACCAATAATAATTATTATTTGTAGGAATGATCAATCTCTAGAAATGCAAAGCATTCTAGAAGAAAGACAAGTTTCCAATGTAAAAACTTTTATTTTAGGTTCCTAATGTTTCTTGTTTCTATTCAGAAAACAAGGAATACAGATAGGAATCTTAATAAGCAAATTTCTACTTCTTGGAAACTAATTATTATTACAAGACAGGGGTGAAGCCTCTGTCTGAGGGATTCTAATATTTGCTCCACCACCAGGGTTAAACTATGTCTACCATTCCCACTAGTTACAATTTTCATGCACGGAAATCGCGGAGTGAAAGTTACACAAAATTCGGAAAACTCGCTGAACTTTGGTCCATAAATTTTATTATTTTACGGCAAAAATCTATGGATGTATATATATATATGGATCTAAACCATTAATTGATGATTTGAAATTATAAAAATTATAATTTAAGTTTTATAAATATTTAATTTGAATATTTGAAATAAATACAATCGTAAAAATGCATTCCGATTTTGTCTCATTTATGAGGTAAATTCTGAGACCACGTGCTCAACTATTAAGGCGATTTTTTATTATTTCTAAATAAATATTTATAATTTTATATATATATTTTAATAAATATTTATATAAAGAGTAATTTTCAGTTGTAATATTTACGGGAGGAATGTTACAATAATACTTTTATGACAAGAATCACTTCTAAGGCGAATATTGAAAATGCAAAACTTCGTTCTGAAATTTTACAAAAAAACTTTCTTTTGATTTTTATTTAATAATTTTTAATCTTTTTATATACTACATTCTTTGGAATTTAATTTCAAGTTTTAACATTACTAACAGATGATTCTCATTTTTTAGTGACGAGGCGGTAATTTTTGACCTACTATCTAAGTGAAATTTTTGATCTTAACAGTAAAGATTTTTTCTCTATGAAACATTTACCATAATGAATTTTATTCCTTCAATTTCTATGTTTTGATTACTTTTCTTTCCTTTTTATTATTATTATTTTTATCCAAATCTCTGAATTTAAATTTTTATAACTATTCCTTTTTATTAAAATTTTCCCAAATCTCTTATTTTCCCAAATTTTCCCTTTAGCGTTTTTGCTTACTTCTTGAGTATGAGTTTAAATATTTGCATGTATAAAAAAAAATAAACAAAAATCAGTATACATCACGTTGGGTAAAAATGTGTTTGTAAATATCATACTTTTAAGCTTTCGCCGAAGAGAGAGAGAGAGAGAGAGTAAAAGATAGACAAAAACCTCGAAGATATCTCCACCTACAAATAAAACTGGACATCTAAAATTAAGACGAAGTAAAATAAAAGGTGGTTTGAAAGATGATCGGCGCGGATTTTTGGTCTTCAGTGACAGAAACCAAAGAACCAAAAAAACGTGGGTCGATCGGATTTTAATTCAAACCTTGCGAACTATTCTATAAGAAACGCCACAATATTATATAGTACCTCGTGGGCCTACGATCAATTTGAAATTGTCCTTTACAGAACAACACAAAAGGAAGAGGCTGAGTTAATACATAAAATTATGGCATTTATCAAAAAATGACATGAAGCGAATCAAAAAACTATTGCCTTTTTTGCTAACACCTGCAAGGAGAGAAGGGGGGCCAGATGGCCATTAGTGGGGATCCCTAAGTTGTCCAGAAAGGCGTAATAATGACATACCTATACAAATTTCCTAAAAATCACTGTTTAACGGAAGGAAAGTTTTCAATGGTTCCGTTGAGAATTTATAAAAAAAAAGCATTCTCAACCCTGAATTAAATGTCGGTAAGACGCCTCCGAAAACCGGCGCTGAACCTCTAAAAATGATGGGGGAAGCTCATTAGAGGAACAAGCTTCATCATAAAAAATATTATACTACGTTAACTGCATTATAAATGAATCTTGTAGAATTCTATTATGACTCGGAAATACAAATTATAAGGACGGAGTCTATATTGTTGAAAGAGCAGTGATTAAGAGATAGAATGCCAAACTCAGTCGCGCTCGACTCTTTATAGTCCACGAAAACGACGCTGAGGAGTTGGCGATGCGTAATTAATTAAATAAACCTCAATTTTAATTATTTACGTTTAAACAACAAATTTATTATCAAAAGATAGCAAATTTAAAACTATATACTAAATAAATAAATTTGTTGAATAGAGTGATGTGAATTTGTTATAAAAATTATCGAAAGTTTCAATGGCAGTCTTTGGCAACTTTTCACATGTTTGATACAGGATATTTTTTATCTCATAGAGAAATATATGATAAATATAACTTTTCAATTAAGGATAATTATCAATTTTAACAACAATTAATAAGACCAGTATTCTCTACTGATCAATTTGGTACAAGAATCAAGTCTCTAGTACAATTATGAAGCAAGATATGTTAATACTTCGATATAGAAAAATGCAAGGTCAGCCGGGGTCAATACTTGACCTTTCGATTGAAGGAGGTCAATGACATTTATACAAGTAAAAGGTTAGAGTGTTGGGATCAATTTGAAATACTAACCATCTCCGATATCCCTGGAACACCTGGGCAACGAAGAGGGAGAAGGGACACCTTCAAATTATGATAATTTCAAATTGATGGCCTATTTTTGTAGGCGGGCTATTATGTTTATAATTACGAAACTACAACTTTGATCAATATAAAATGCTATCAAAATGTAATTCTATATCTTTAGTATAATTTGAAAAGGTTTGAGATTTCAAAACGTTGTCAAAAGAAAGTTACATGTAAACCGGTTTTTTTGTATTGGTTTCATTTTTCTTAATTTTTGAAGGAGGAGGTTAAATATATATATATATACCTTATATATATATATATATATATATATATATATATATATATATATATATATATATATATATATATATATATATATATATATATATATATATATATATATATATATATATATATATATGCCTTATATCGAAATATATATTATTTTGGCTGAAAATTGGTACAATAATAGTTTTTCATATTGCGTTAAAAGTTAAATTTTAACAAAATATGATGGGGGGCTCCACCCTAACCCCATTTTTGGGGGTTACAGGTAACCCAGGGGTCCCAAACTTGGGACTTTTACTATTTATTATTAAATGAATTAATATTGTGAATTTCAAGGGCGTAGCCCAATTATAAAGGGATACTTTACTCTTATGAGCCTTTATCAGACTACGGTATTGAAATCTCTGAAATTTCTTGGTGCAAATTGAACCGACTCTCAGATATTTTTATTAATAAATTTTAATTCTTATACAAAAAATGATTATTAAGATTATTATAGTATATTATTTTACTATAATTAATAAGAATAAGATGGTCAATGTAATCACGACTCTCTCAACCGCAATTTGGGACCAACCACTCGCGAATACATCCATTTGTACCTTTTATAAATACTGGCCACAAAGTGGCAGATGGAGTAAATATAAAAAATTTACGACATACGCCTGGAAATATATATAAGGAACAAGGCGTTGGCTTCGAATTCTCTTTCCATTGGATTTATTATATATATAGTTGTTTTTCTATAATAATCTATAATAGCTCTTATTAATTATCATATATAAATAAACTCTATTTTATTTAGTGCTCTCCTATTTATTTGCTCTTTGTCATATTATTTTCCAATTGTGAGCGTTAAATTAAAAAAAATTATATTGAATCAAACACAGATTTTAATAATATATATACACCAACTTTCAGTTTTAATACAAATATGTATATTTTTTATAAATTAGAACGCTTATTAGGCCTTATATTTTTTTCTAGTCACAAAAGCAAGTTCAAGTAACGAACGAAAGAAGTTAATGACTCATTGAACGGGCAACAGTCACTCTTTTTTTTCTTCAGCGAACTGATAAAAAATGAGAATACAGCATAAGAAAAACGTTAAACATTAAGCAGTTATCGTTTTTGTCACTTGTGCTTACGCTCGATAAGTAATCCTAACCCGGTTTTAGCACGAATTTTGTACATAGACGAATGTTTGTTTACAAATATTTTGATCAGCTGTTGTGATGGAACACGTGGTTTTGGAATAAACAGAAAAAAAAATAACAAATGGTTTATATCACAAATAATTAATCAACTATTGTGATGGAGTTTATCGATTTGAAAGAAATTAGATTTAAAGCTAATTTTATAATCGAAACACTCATCAAATCAAACGGACCTATGCACCGCCATCTTGTTTGTTTACATTTTTTCATAAGCACTGTCCTAAATTAGGAAAGCACGGGAAAGAGCAACCAAACAGAATTTAGGAAATTCCTTACGTTTGGTAATCATTTTCCTAAATTTGTGGTAAATTTTACAAAAAGGAAAGCCAACTTTACCATTTCTTACGTTTCGTAAACACAAATGCAAAATCGAAAACGGCTTTACTAAACGGGATAATAACCGTGTAAGAATAAACATATTTTGAGGCATTGAGAGGAGGCGTCTAGAATTTGGAAAAAAAAAGTGTATCTCTGTTATCAAAATCGAATCTAATACAATTTAAAATCTGATAAGAAAATATTTTATAAACATAAATTAAGGTAACGGTTAACGGATGTAGGGGAATATTTTAACAACGTTAATTCACAAATGTAACTCGTTAATAGTCAATTACTTCTTTTCGAAATTAACGAAAGCGTTAAAAGTTTACGAAAAACTTGACGAATTAATTAACGGATTAACGCGTTAATGCCCACATTATTATTTATATATAATATATATATATATATATATATATATATATATATGTATATGTATATATATATATATATATATATATATTCTATATATATATATATATATATATATATATATACTGCTTATATATATATATATATATCACCACCACCACTTTCACGGGCAGAGCCCTAATCAAGGAGGGTATTATTATTAATATTGCCATTATCACTAACATCACCCATTACAATTAATATATTTATTATTCTTAGGCCTATCTAATATGTTCGTCTTGTCAGTTTTAGGCACGGTTTACTTTCTTTTATATCTAAGATAGGCACCGTTAAATTTAATTTCTCAGCGTTACCGTTACTCATTATTTGACAAGAATTGAGTTGCGTTACTGTTACATAGTTACATTTTAGAAATCTAAAAGCGTTTACGTTACACGTAACGACGTTACATTTTATCTGCGTTACATATCAATCTTAATATTGTTTGACTGAAAAATAAAAGTTTTGATGATTGATGAACAATATTTTATCTACTGTAATCTTTAAAATAATATAAAAGAATACTTAGGATCCAGAATTACGCATTTAACTTTAAGCATAAAGGTTTCAAACATAGTATCAGAAAGTTTATTTCTTTTCGGGGAGTGAATATGACCTGCAAAACAACAATCTCTAAACAGGTGCTGAAGATGGTAGTAGTACAGTATTGTAAAGTAAAGTAAAGTAAGTACAGTATTGTAAAGGAAAAACTTTTTTTTAACAGAGAATGATCTTTATCAGTTAAATATTGCAATTCTATTTCTGGTGTGTTCGTATCTGGTGAGGCAACCAATGTTGATGAAAATTCTTCATACTTAAAAAAGTTGTCATAACTGCTACTGCAGGTTGTACCAATAACCTCGTTAGTGAATTCGACTGACTCTACTGTCTGTACTCGAGATTCTGTCCATACAGTGGAAATTAACATTTCATGGTATTTCTTCCAATTGATTTCAGTATTGAATTCAGGTTGTATAGTGAGCCATTTTAATTTAAATTCGGGATGAGAAGTAGTAGCAAGGATAGAATCGTTTTCCGACGTCTCTAAAAGAAGTAACTCGCTGAATCTATTCTCAAATCCAGAAATTATACCGTTAAAAGAAGTGAATAAGCATGACGAAGTTCAGTTGCCGCTAAGCGTTTAAGGTTTTTCCTATTGCTAATAAAGTTGGGAACAGAGATACGTAGAAACAGTTTTTGTAACTTATTGATTGCATTGACAATCTGCTCAAGAACCAAAATGTACTCTTCGAGGAATTCGATTTCTATATCTCTGAAGCATGAATTAATTCTGTAAGTTAATCAACAAATCATTGAGGACGCTTTTGTGATGAATAAGCAATAAATAGAACACTGAGACATATAGACTATTCCACCTTGTTGCACAAGGAAGTCGTAATTGACATTTTAATATATTTTTTATTATTTCTGTCGGCTTAGGACTCCCGGATAATGATACGTTCCAAACAAGGAGATGAACACTTTGCAAATGCACTGTGGTGAGGTTTTGCGAAAGTGCCTTTCATCGCTGATTTTATGTCCGTTGTACAAATTAAACTAGCAGTGTGAGATATACCTTAGGTGATTACTTGTAAAGGTGTAATAAAATGTGGACAGTGTAATGAAGATGCGAAAGCGAAATGCATTGAAAATTTGTGTTTGAAATTAATTGGCAATGATAAAATAAATGAAAGCACTTTATATAATATTTTCCAGACATTTAATGTATTTACAGAATCTGCTAAACCATTTCTCACGTCACATTTAAGATTTAAATATTTCAAGAATCTCAATATTTTTCCCGATAGTTTTTCTGTTGATTTTTCTAATGGTTCTAAAGCATATATGATTTCGATAATTAAAATTTTACAAGTACTTGTAAAACATCCCGAAATTAAGAAATGCTTAAAAAAAACATTTATATTATCATGTGAAGACAAAATTATGAGATATATTTGCCATGGAACAGTTTTCAGTTCTCATCCCAAGCTTAAAAACAACACACATAATTTAGCTTTTACTCTAAATACTGATGATATAGAAATTTGTAACCCATTAAGGAAAAATAGAACTGTTCATAAATTATCTCTAATATATATTTCAATTTTGAATATTCCTCCCATAGAACGAAGTAAATTAAGGGATTGTAAAAGTTTAATTAAAATATTAAGAATTATTGGAGGCAAAATATACCGATTTGGAAAGGACATTATTGTGGGGGGCTATTCATAATATTGATAGGCGTCATCATTTATCGTAAGTTTAATTTTGATGATGATGATAGATCTTTCAACGGTGATGAAATCCTAGCAGAAAATATTTTGCCTACCATATTCACTCATCCCCCATTGATCAACTCTCATGAAACGTCCCTGATCGGTGATGAGACGTCCCAGAACTGTTATCAAAACCCAGATGGAAACGATTTTGCAACCACATCCTTTAGTTCCCTAATATTGAGCAACCAGTCTGATGCAGGACCTTTAAATTTCATGATAAAAATTCCTTAGTCATGTTTAATAGGTATGACATCTAAGTTGTGTTTCAGTAAACTACTGGATAGAAACTACGTGCCGAAGAACGTTGCGTTTCCAGTGGATCTAATATTGGATACATACCCAGATACGGCAAGTCTGAACATCTACCCCATATACAACAAAGACTCAGATATGATGACCCCTGTTCGCTGATGCTCAACTTGTATAAAATATGAGTTCCCCGATGAAAAAGGCTTAAGCCATATAGTTAAATTAGGTGGATCTGCAAAATATTTCAAGAAAGATGGTCATTGTGTGGTATCTACCTCTCTCGGGACACCAGAACCAGGGAAGAGTCTGATAACTAAATTTTTGAAAATATCATGCAACACCTCCTGTCTTGGAGGACCTAGTAGACGACCGTTCAGCATCTTAATTTCCCTTAAATTGTGTGCAGATAATTTTGGACATCAGTTAATAAATCTAAGGTGTTGTGAACATCCGAAAAGAGATATGAAGCGTGAGGAGAAAAGACATAAAAGATTTCTGGCAGTCAATGAAAACACAAATGAAGAAATAGAGAGTCACGAAGTGGCCAAGACACCATCACAGACAGTAAATGTAATGAGTGACCATTCTTTGGAAGATGAAGAGCAAATGGTCATTTTAATAAAGAAATTTGAAAATTACATCTGCCTCAGGAGTTTGTATTTTGATTTTCTTAAATATTGAATAATATTGTGATAATTATTATTGTGTTAATGTGATTTTAAAAATGGTAACATTAAAACTTTCTTTTTTTTATGTTACTCTCATTTAGAAAAATTGTTTTTGATATGGAAGAGGTATACAAATCGGATTTGGAGAATTACATCCCAACTTTAGACAGAATCTTTGAAATTCTTGAACTGATTAAGAAGATAACTAACCCTCCAGAAGTTTTCGAACCAGACGAAGAAATTAAATCTAACAATTTTGATAAAAGAAACAACTGTTTCAATAAAGAGGACAAAACTTTTTAAGGAGTTAAGGAATCAGAAAACTCCTCGATCACTTGAATTGCTCTTAAAACATAATTACTTTTAAGTTACGTTGTCAATGACTTTAAAAAATTAAGCGAAGGAGTATATAATTTATCCGAAGAATGTTATTTTGGTTATCTAATCGCATGTCATGGTGATGCCTTAGTTTTACACCAGATCGCAGGTTTTAAAGAAAGCTTTAACCCATCTGTTCTGGTCAGTTGTCATGTCTGTGAGGAACCTCGCATTAATTATTCCAAGATATTTAGACATGAATCGTTTAAATTAAGAAATCGGGATTGTTATTTGAAAACGTGTGATGAAACTGAACAAGCCTTACTTGATGGTAATGACATTCTTTACACAGAATTGTCTAAAAAGTCAGGAATAAATAGAAAATCATTATTATCTGAAATTCTTTTCTTTTCAGTTTCAAAAAACTGTTTATTTGATCCAATGCATGTTTTATTAGAAGGAATAATTCTTTTGGAAATACTCATTCATTTAAAATGGGGGCCAGGCATTTGAGTACTCAGCAATTATGGGATGAGAAAGCCGAGTGCTTTAAAAACTACGCTTGAAACGTTCTTTTTTGGGGACGTGGATGGCCTAGTAGTTAGAGCATCCGGTTATTGTTAACTCTGCGAGGCGGAGTCCAATGTTCGAATCCCGCTGGTGGAGAGTAAACTCTCCTTTGACTCATTCATTTAAAACTAAACATTTAGACTAAATGAGTCAAAAGGGAGATTTTACTCCATCAGCAGAGATTCGAAACAAGACGTCGCTGGTGCTACCAGGAACGCAACACTGGGCCATCCATGTTTAAAAAAGAACAGCTGTGGTTTAAAGCTCCACATTTCTCATTAATTCCTTTGGAAATACAGTTGATGCTAACATCTCTTAGTCAAAATCGCCTCATACAGCGAGAAAAGTTAAATAAAACTATGGCTGACTTTCCCTACCATAATGCAATTATATCTTCCGATTACACTAAATCATTTTCCAGCGATTTTAAATTAAAGTGTACTTCAAAATCTGCATTCGTTTTTGCCAATCATATACTTTTATTTATTAGTCACGTAGATGCTAACAACCCATTTTTAAAGTATTACAAGTACTTACTAGCTGTTTTAAGAATAGTTTGGGCTCCTAACACAATATTTTCTGCTACACTGGAAGCTAAAAAATTTGTTACAATGCATCATCAGAATTTTCCTTCATTGTATGGAAAGGAAAAACTAACTCCCAAAAGCCACATGCTCGTTCATTTAGTACATCAGTTAATAACATTTGGGCCAGTAAGAAATTACTCCTGCATTAGACAGGAAGGTAAGCATTTTATTTGTAAGCGCAAAAGATATTTATTTCAACTTAAAGAATTTGCCATTGTCGATATACAAATTTTATCAAATAGACTTTGCTTTGATTTGTATTTATCAAAGGACAAAGCCGAACTTCTTGGCTCACGGTTGAAAAGGAACATGTGTTAGCCTCGGGAACAACATTTGCATGGTATCGACATCGCGAGATTACTTGTCTATTTTGCGAAGAACGATGACCTCGTGTACTGCAATAATGTTCATGGCCTACTGGCTTTTTTCGGTGTACATAATTATCAGCCCTCGGAATAGAGACTCTTTATAGATTTAAGCAAACGTAGTTTAATAAGGGTTTTACTCCACAATGGTAATATACACTCTTCAATACCTATAGCACATTATGTACAATTAAAAGAAACCTATGACAATATTGCATGTATGCTGGCGAAAGTAAAATATATTGGATATGGATGGCTTCTGTGTTGTGATTTCAAGGTTATTGGCATGCTACTAGGACTTCAGTCCGGATACACGAAATATCCGTTTTCTATGCGAATGGAATAGTCGTGACACGCACTTAAAAGTATTACTCCTGGTGTACGAAACGTTGTCCACGAACCGCTTGTCGATGCAAAGAATGTATTACTCCCTCCCACTGCATATTAAATTAGGTATCATGAAACAATTTGTTACGGCCCTCGACAAGGACAGTGCCTGTTTACAGTATATGTGTCAGAAATTGCCCTCTATTAAAGCTAAAGTTAAGGAGGGACTATTTGGTGGCCCCAAATACGAAAGTTGAGGTTTGGCAAAACGTTTGAATCAACAATGACACAATGTGAATTAGAGGTATGGAATGCTATAAAGACTGTTATTGAGAGATTCCTTGGGAATACGAAAGATGTACACTTACAAACAATCGTAGAAAATATGCTGGAGAAAATGGAGGCTTTCGGTTGTCGCATGAGCATTAAATTAAATTTTTTGCTCTCAAATTTTTTCCCTGCAAATCTAGGGGCCGTTTCCGAGGAGCAAGGGGAACGGTTCCATCAGGATATAAATTATATGGAACAAAGGTATCAAGGCAGATGGAATGCTAACATGCTTGCGGACTATTGTTGGATGTTAAAAAGGGATACAAGCTCCGAAAAAGGTACAAGTGGACATAGAACATCAAAACGAAAATTTCAGCAATAAATGGTAAGTTTACTCGTATCGTATTTGTATTCAATATGTTTCGAGTTTCATACAGTAATCACCATTGTTTCTCTATGTGGTATAACCTATTGTAGTTGTTACCTATGCATTATGCACCTCCAATCACAAGAATACCTAGCTTTATAATTACCATTAAAAAAATGTGTTTATTATATTTCTGCGATTTATGGAAAATCCTTACGCGATACGAGAAAATGAATATCATTTTCAAAATCAGCACCGGAAATACGTATAAAACTTTCAAATTTTAATAAATTTTAGAATATGGAAGAATTTATTGAGAGTTTTGAAGAATTCAAGGATGGTGATATCACCGTAGAAATTCGCTCCACAAGACCAACTATTTTCAGGACAAGAGTTTGCCATTTCGAAAATGGAATGAATCTGAATTTTTTAATAGGTTTAAAATATGTAAACGCACGACACACATTGTTTTAAATCAAATACAAGATTGCATTAGCTCAAAATCTTTAAAAAATCGTGCCCGAAAACCTGAAACTATGTTCCTTTTTAACTTAAGGTATTATGCCTCTGGTAGTTTTTATTAAATATTGGAGGCCACAGTGGGATCCATATGTA
>JABUQX010139183.1:0-7500 GCA_015478945.1 Trachelipus rathkii | reverse complement strand
GAAAGTCTTCGCTTACAACCCATTGTTACAATTAAATGTTTTCTGCCCAGTGAAATCGTACGGATAAATAAGTGTTGCTGACAATAAAAATTTTAAATATCTCCAGTGTTATTATAATAATAGTTAGTCTATACGTGTTTTTTTTTGCAAAGATTATAAATATAAGTTGTTAAGTTAATTAAGTTGAAATGCTGAAAATGAAAAATTGTGAAAAAGTAGCAATTGTGAAATGTTCTCTCTCTCCTCTCCTCTCTCTTCCTCTCTCTCTCTCTCTCTCTCTCTCTTCTCTGCTCTCTCTCTCTCTCTCTCTCTCTCTTCTCTCTCTCTCTCTTCTCTCTTCTCTCTCTCGCATAAGTAAAAATATTTGGAATCAGCGGAAAATTTCTGAGGGGTTTTAATTTTTTTCATTTATTCGTCGGAAATGATTTTTTTTTTTTTAATTATTATCCCCATTTAGGGGGCTCGAACCGACGGGGACAGGGGGGGATTGAAGTCCCCCCCGTCGCCACCGGAGGCCGAGAGGCACCCCGACTCCCTGCCATCTTTGCGGTTTACTCTATGGTATTCCTTAGTTAAAAAAGAAGAATAATTTTACTTCCCTTTCAAACTCATCTTTTTTTTTTAACTAAGGGAATACCATAGGGTAAACCCGGCAAAGAGTGCAGGATCGGGGTCATCTCGGACCTCCCGGTGGACACGGGGGGGCTTCGTCCCTCCCTCTGTCCCCCGTCGGCTTCGAGCCCCCTAAAATGGGGCTTAATAAATTTTTTTTTAAAATATTTCCTACGAATTTAAATTGAAAAATAAAAAAAAAAGGAATTTGTGTTACTGTAGGTGCTTGCCGTTCTCTAGTTAAATGATGTCAGCTTAAACACTGATATATATATATATATATAAATATATATATATATAATATATATATATATTATATAATATTATATATATTATATATATATATATATAATTATATATATATATTATATATATATAATATATTATATATGTACATGTGAGCTGGCATGGCCCGCAACCTTGCGTTAGTTTTTTATGTTGAAAAAGTTTAAAATGCCGTATAATTCAAAAAAGGTGTCGGTGTGAAGCTCAGATTCTTTCCTTTTTTTTTATTTTTTTATTAAAATTGTATGAACTTATTTCGAATTGTGTTTAGTTATTAATTATTTTCTTAGGTACGAATTTTCGTTCAAATAAAAAATAAAATGATAATTACGTTTTATTAGTAAAATTAAATGGATAAATATTTTACAAATAACTAAAGAAGCAAAATGATCAGGAAAAGAGCAAGGAGAATTATCTCTAAAAGTATGACACTTACAGGAAACCAAATACATATTTTGAATCAGCGTATAAAGTTTATATAACCGGAATGTAAAAAAAAAAAAAAAAAAAAAAAAAAAAAAAAAAAAAAAAAAAAAAAAAAAAAAAAAAAAACACGAAAAGTACGACACTTACAGAAAAATAAATACATATTTGGAATCAGCGTATAAAGCTTATTATATGCAAAGTCGTTTTATGATTTAAAATAACGAATACCCAAGGGTAGACCGCATTGATACCAGGAGTCGGGGTCTCTCGGCCTCTAGGTGGACGATGGGGGGGACTTTCATCCCCCCTCTGTCCCCCATCGGCTCGAAAAAGGGCCCCCCCCAATGGGAAATATATTTTCCTTGAACTTCATTTTTAGGGTTGTTCGAGCCGATGGGGACAGAGGAGGGGACGAAACGACTTTACATATAAATAAGCTTTATAGCTGATTCCAAATATGTAATTTGTTTTTCTCTAAGTGTCGTTACTTTTCGAGTTTTTTTATTATTATTTTTTTTATTTTTTTTAGCTTTTTTAACGGCTGATTTCCAATATCGTATTTGTTTTCCTGTAAGTGTCATACTTTTGAGATAATTCTCCTGGCCCTTTTTCTGGAATTATGCCCTTTAAAAATAAATTAAAAAGATTATTGTCGAACAATGTACAACAAATGTTACATATATATATATATATATATATATATATATATAATATATATTAAATATATAATATATATATATAATATATATATATATATATATAATATATAATATATATTGGTCAAGCGTCTGTATTAGCCGTCATATGTATCTAAAAAACTATTTATAATTTTTAAAACGGAATAAATTGCTGGAATCCTGGTCCAAAAAAGGTCATTAGAAACTGAAAAAAACAAAAAAAAAAAAAAAAAAAAAAAAAATTATATCTCAAAAAACTACAATAGCTAAAGAGAAAAGAAAAAAATTTTTGGAATCCTGGAAAAAAATTTTAAAAAGGAAAATGTAAAAAAAAAAAAAAAAAAAAAAATTCTTGTTAATAATTATAGTAATATGATTAGAGAGCCTATTTAGAGACCTTTTATTGGTTTCTCGTTAAAATAAATAGACTTTCTATTAAATTTTGTTTTTTGTTTTTTACTAAAGAATCCCAAAAGTATACCGCACCGATGGCAGGAAGTCGGGTCTCTCGGCCTTCCGGAACTACGGGGTTGGACTATTCCCCCCCTCCGGGGAGGGTCTCCGGAACCCCCGCTCTTTGGTATTTGGGTGTTGCGGGGGTTCCTCCGCCCCTCCCCTACGGGGTATGGAAAACGTCCCCCCCTATGTTCCCCGTCGGCTCGAGCCCCCTAGTTCCGTATAAAGCAAAATTTATAGAAAGTCTATTTATTTTAACCAGTAACCCAATAAAAGGTCTCTAAATAGTCCTTCTAATCATATTTACTATAATTATTAACAATTATTTTTTTTATTATTTTATTTTTACATTTTCTTATGTGAAATTTTACCAGGATTCCAAAAATGTATTCCTTTTCGCTGTAGCTATTGTAGTTTTTGAGATATAATTTTTTTTTTTTTATTACATTTTTCAAGGGGGTTTTCAGGGCCTACTTTTGGACCAGGATTTCCAGCAATGATTCCGTTTTCTGTAGCATTAATATTTTTTAAGATACATATGACGCTAACAGACGCTGGCCAATATATATATATATATATATATATATATAATATATATATATATATATTATTATATATATATATATTATATATATATATATTATATATATATATATATATATTATTTATAAGATATATATATATTAATATATTATATATATGGTCAGAGTGTCTAAAGCTGACATCATGAACTTTGAACGGTAGCACCGTACATTTAGAGAACAAATTGCACGATTTGGGAATGCAGGCGGATAAATCTAAGGGGGGGTTTTTTAATTTCTGTATTATTAATTTGTATTTTTTATTTTTTATTTTCGGAAATAGACAACGAGCCATAATTCTTCTCGTAAGCAATTGACGAATATTTTATTCATTTAAAGTTAAGTAGCCGAGGCCAAGCTCAGCCGTACGACTGAAAAACGAATAAATGTGAAGCACATATTCTTCATTTACGTATAGTATTGTATATATTGTTAGATGTGTTATTTCATTATATTTGATTTTTTATATTTTCAATTAATATTTGTAAAAAAAATATTCAAAAGGAAAATCTGGATTAATAGAACTTTTTAGAAGAGATTAAATTAATTTTAGAAAGAATTTAAATATTGGAACGTATGTAAGAGGTAAAATTTTTTTTTCTTGTAATTAATATGCATTTGTAAAGGTAATAATTTTTTTTTTTATTTATTTTTAATCTTTGGGAAAACCACAAAAATTGGAAGAGTTTCCGGGGTCTTCGGCTCTCCCGTGGACGACGGGGGGACTTTCTCCCCCCTCTGTCCCCCGTCGTCTCGAGCCCCCTAATGGAATATAAAAAAAAAGGAATTTTTTAAAAATTCCTGGATATAACGAAAAAAAAAAAAAAAAAAAAAAAAAAAATTAAAAATCCCCTCCTTAGAATTTTCCGCTGATTCCGAATATATAATTTGTTTTACTGTAGGGGCTGCCGTTCTCGAGTTACATGATGTCAGCTTTAGACACTCTTACCTACTATATTATATTATACACAACATATTTTTTCTTTTAAAAGGAACATTAATTTTGAAATAATGGACTTCATCATTAATAAAATAAATTGACTTTTCATTCTTTTTTATACCTAATTTAATTGTTACCAAACATGAAAAAAGTTTAAAAAAATGTAAATCTTTACCTATAATTTGCGACAAGAAAAACGCGGCCATTTCAATTCACGATGAACCATATATTTATTAGTATATTTATATACTATTATATATATATACTATATATATATAATATATATATAATTATATATATATATATATATAATATATATATATATATAGTATATATATATATATATATATATATATATATATATATATAAAAATTAACAGGGACGAGCTTTCGCCAACCATTTGGCCTTTTTCTAGTCGGAACAGTGAATGGAGGAAGTCTTAATTTTCTATGAAGTTTATTTCCTTATTCGTTTAGTTGGTTTTTTAAAAGACTATTATAGAATGGAGACATTTTCATGCAGTTATTTTGTATTGCATCTATTTTTTTTTGTAATCTCCAGAGCAGCATCTATTAAAGTTGGGGAGGTTATGGATACAAAAAGCCTCTGCTATTTTTCGTTTATTGGGTATCTTGTAAAATAGTAATATATAAAGCGGATTAGCTTAATTCCAAAATATTATATGTATATAGTATATATATATATATAATTATATATAATATATATATAATATATAGATAATAATATATATATAATGAATATAAATTGATATGGATAATATTATATATATATAATAATAATATATTCAATACATTAGATGATAAGTTTGAAGTATCGTTTAAACTTATATATTATGGATAGAAATAACATTAAAATATAAAAAGGCACTCTATATTAATGAAGATATGTTGCTTCTTCACATTTATTCGTTCAGTCTCTATGATCTGGATAGTCGTAGGCTAAGCATTGCCTTATCTACTTTAATAGATCATAAAACGATATCGTCAATGTGGATATATATGATGACGAGAGCAGAGAGAGAGAGCGGAGAGACGCGAATATTAAAAACCAAGCCAAACTTTTAATACTCGTTTCTAACGGTACAGTTTTCTACAAATATTCCTATTATAAATATATATATATATATATATAATATATATTATATATAATATATATATATATAATATATATATATAATAATAATATATATATAATATATATATTTATATATTAGGCTCTTGTCTGGTATTATCCAGCTTCCAGTTAAGCTTAAGCCGATTTTATTTTAAAACCTACCAAATCGAACACAATGAACAGCAACGCTTCATATGCAGTTAAAAGATTGAACTTTTTTGCTAATTAGTTAGTTTATGTGAAACTATAGAAAATTAAATGAACATTACTTGTTGTAAATACACAACGAAAGTTCAAAGTTAAGGACTAAATTATTTTGAGAAATTTTAGTTTTACTTCTTTTTTTGTAAAATAAAACCACAAAAAAAAGGAAGAATTGACCATCCTAGATGACGTTACGTTTTACTAAAATTCTGACACCTTTTCAACAGACTTTTATTAACCTAGGCTAAGTTATGTTAAGGCTTTATTTTGCGATAGATTTTTTGTAAAGGAAAGTGCAATTCTATGCATTTTTGCTTCACTAACTGTGTTAAAGCCAAATTTTTTCAGACTTATGAATTTATTGGCTCAAGATATTTAGTATAATTAATAATAAGAATACATAATAATAATAATGAATAATAATAATAATAATAATAATAATAAATAAAGATAATATAATAATAATTAATAATACTATATATAATTAATAATAATAATAATAATAATAATAATTAATATAATAATAATATATTCAGTTTTTTTAAGCAATTTTATTTAGTCAATTAACTATGCGAGTAAGTTGAGGTTAAGGTTCAAGGAAGCATATATTTCCATTAGTGGGCTCGAGCCGATGGGGGAGGGGGGGACGAAGTCCCCCCGTCGTCCACCTTGAGGCCGAGAGACCCCGACTCCTGATATCTATGCGGTCTACTTTAGGGTATTCGTTAGTTTTAAATTATAAAAACGACGTATCATAAAAAAAAAAAAACAATATAATTTATTATTTATATTAATAATATTATCTGTCATAATATTTATGTATATTATATACATATATATTATATATATATATATATTATTTATAATATAATATATTATATATATTAATATACGTTATATTCTAATAATAATATTTCCACTTTTTAAAAAATATTATATAAAAATAAATTGTTTAAATATTATTTAAATTTATTTCGAACTTTGATATCATGTCCCCGTTACCACTTAAGCTCTATTGTTGGTTCATTTACTAACATATATTTAAAAAAAAAGAAAAAAAAAAAAAAAAAAAAAAAAAAACCTGCATGGATTAAAACAAAACAGGTCCTATATATTTTTGAATCATTTCCCGTCACCACTTAAATTCAATGTTAGTAATCATATACTAGCAATATATTGAAAAAAAAAAAAAAATCAAAACTGACGTAGTCTTGCTGGAACGATTTATGCATGTTTAGCAACATTTTGGTACGTTTTATGTTCAGAAATTGCAGCGTTGTTTTTTTTTGTTTTTTTTTTAAACAATCCAGTGGAATAAATATAGTTAGTAAATTTACATATATATATACATTTAAGCAAAGGTTATGTTTTTAAATTTTTTCAGAGTGTGAAGCTGCTTTAGTATTAAAGTTTCAATTTGAATTTAAGCATTTTCCCTTCAATTTATGAAAATGTTTGTTCAATTCATACAATCGATTATGTATATGAAGGTGGAAGCTGATAATCATCATTATCCTATAATTATATATATATATATATATATATCAATATATAGTTTTATATTATATATATATTATTATATTATATATATATATTATATATAGGACCTTTTTTACTTCATCACGACATTTATTATTTTCTGACAAATAAATGCATTCGAACAAAAAATTCAGCTTTAACCTACTAAATTAAAAAAATAAGAAATATTCTTACGAAATAAATAATCTTCAATTTATTGTGAAGTACAAAAAAGTTACAAATTTAAGAAAACCAATTCTTCTGAATATTTATTGAGAGAAAAAAATACCTTATAATAATAATTAAATAGTAGTTAAAATTAAATAGTTTTAAATTCAGATATACATTTTAATATACTTTTAAAAAAATCCTGACCTTGAAAAGGAACCGGGAAAAGGAATACATTGCTGGGATGCTGGTCTAATTTTTGTGCGAAAATGATTAAAAAAAAAAAAAAAAACTTACAATTACCTACAGGGAAAAAAAATACATTTATGGAATCCTGGTAAAATGTTAGTTAGGAAAATGTAAAAAATAAAAAATAAAAAAATAAATAAAAATTATTGTTAATATTATAGTAATATATTAGAAAGCTATTTAGAGACCTTTATGGTTTACTCGTAAAATAAATGACTTTCTATTAATTTTTTGCTTTTAAGCACGCTG
>JABUQX010139182.1:0-12058 GCA_015478945.1 Trachelipus rathkii | reverse complement strand
GGTAATTATGTTGTGTTTTCATTCACTATTGGACTGTATTAAATTCTTCTAGTTGAATCTGTTATTGATTCTAGTAGAAGGTGTTGGTTCTGTAGATTTCGTTTTCCTTTTTAATAGGTGGCGAATTAAAAGACTGTCTGGATTTGAAGTTTTTCAACTGTAACACAAGGTGACGATTTAATTTTTATGCCTATTGGTTAAAAAAAAAACTTGCCTTGTTAGAACGGGGATCTTAGTAAGTTGCAGTAGTATGAAAGTCATTTAATTTCCACAGAACCAAAGGTATTTTCTAGCTCTAGTTTTATACATCTTCATTAATTCTTTCAAAACGTCATCATTTTTATTTGAAGATTGGTTCAAAATGCTTCCTTAGTCGTTGAGATTAATGGTATTAACATCGAGACAGAAGCTGTAGAGGCATCTGCTTTTTTTGGTAATTGACATCCATAATCTCTGTTGACTCAAATTATTATGTACTTTATTCAAAGTTTGCGTTCAGATTCATCTTAAGTATTTTTATTATAAAATAATCTTTATCAAATCTCGACAATAAATATCCGGCGCGCAACTATCGCAGAGGAACAAACGCGGATGCGAGATCGGAGCTTTAATAAAGCATGCGGATACTCGCAGATGGGATGTTACCTGCATCACTAATTATATATATATATTATATATATATATATATATATTTAGTATATATATATATATAATATATATACTAAATAATATATATATATATATATATATATATATATATATATAATATATATTATTATGTGTGTGGTGTGTGTTGTGTGGTGTGTGTGTGTGTGTGTGTGTTTGTGTGGTGTGTGTTGTGTGTGTGGTGTGTGTGTGTGTGTGTGTGTGTGGTGTGTGTGTGTGTGATAAAAAAATAAAAAAAATCTGTTCATATGTAAATAGTGAATTCTGATTTGAGTGACTCAAGGCGGTCGTCTCAGTATTGTATCTAAATTCTTTTGCCAAGCTTTATAACTTCGGTTATTTGCATCTTTAATTGTGGATTATTCTATTGTTTATGCTGTGAAGAGAAAATGAATTAAATTAAAGTGATTTTAGTCAATCTAAAACCCAGAAAACCTTGAAGTTCGTAAAATGTTCGAACATTTCCATTATGTATTGGATACAAAGTGAGGTAATATCAGTAAAGTGTATCGGGGAAATCAGTTTTGTGACGATGTATCAGTAATTCAATATTCGGTATATTTTAAATGCTTATCATCAGATTGACTACATATCGTTATCTTTTATCTTCTTAGTTGCAATCTTTGTTTATAGATATTGTTGTCGCACAGAAACCATAGTTTTAAGGTATCTTAAGACTATGTTGATGATTAAGTAAAACTTTTGAGTGTGACAATGCAAGGTGCAGCAGTTTGATATATATATATATATATATATATATATATATATAATATATTATCTATATTATATATATATATAATAGTATATATATTATATTATATATATATTACTATATATATATATATAATATATATATATATATTATATAATATATTAAATAATATATTTATATATATAATATATTTATATATTATATAATATATATATATATATTATAGTATATATATATATATATATATATTATATATTTATATTTATTTATATTTATTTTTAAATAATATATATATATATATATATATACTATATATATATATATATATTAAGGAGCAAAAAAGCGACCAATCTCGCACATTTGGCAGTAAATATTTTTACTCATTAAATATATTTACTATTTTATGATGTATTATAATGCACAAAATTTATGTGGCTTGAAAGGTCACCTCATTGGCGTTAAGAGTATTAGAGTTACCTTTCCAGCAGTTTACGAGGGTAGTAAAAAAAAGTTGGAAAACGAAAGGAAAAAAGAGAACTAAAGATATTTGCATGTCAACAAAGAAAAAGAGGCAATAATAAAAGGCAATTTATTCTTTATAACTTGTGTTACCACCCACCGTGCCCTGATAACTGCTTCCAACCGGTCTCTCATGGACCTATGACGATTGAAGCCGTTCAAGTTGTTGCCCTTATTCGAACAGGGCACCTAGCCAACATGATGTGGCAAGACAGTGCCATTTAGGTTGTTCAACATTTCGTTGTGTTTACCTAAGATATCTGGAGAGAGGGAGATCGGGATTGGTAAAAAAAAGATCAAGCAACGACGGTACAAGGTAAGCGTTTCATCATATAGTGATCTTTACACAACCACCACCGTACCGATGTGTAACTACAACAGCAGCACCGAGACGTACGCTGAGTGGCTATTAGTGAATAGAGAGTGAGGCGGGCGAAGACTGCGGAAGAGGAACTTGATAACCCATCGACTAGGAAAGAGACCACAATCGACCCCAGTACATCGATAATCACGGCTTTGTTTTGTGCTTGAGTACGTGAATTGGGCAGTTTGACAATAGCTGCCCGCTTTATTCTTGGATGAAACCAGGATTTGTCTCCATGGTTATAATGAAAGATGATGAGTCTACCGTTGGTACCGTAGAGCTGCTTACGCAGTGCTGAGCATGGCTGCGAGCCTATAAATATTTCGCCGGCTCCAACGTCAGGGTAGGCACTCCGTAGAGGTGCATACGCAGTGCTTTGGCTGCGGAGCCTATAAATATTTCGCCGGCTCCAACTCAGGCTCCAGCATTTTTAAATTAGCCGACACCTGCTCCAGCATCTTAAAATTAACTGGCTCCGGCTCCATCATTTTAAAATTGTTCGACTCCGACTTCATCTCTTAGTTAGAATTTCTCCATTTACACAGTCATTAATTCTTAAAGATACGCTTTACTGCATCGTCGATCCATATAGGTTAGGTAGCGGTTTACTGCCTTCTAAGTTCGGGTTATGATATGTTTTGTTATGTATACACAAAATCTATATGAAATCAAAACCCAATACGGAACATATTTTACCCAAAAACATTTTTTACCCTAACCTTGAATTCTTTCACTCTGCGTATGCACTAACAGCGTTTTCATTTCTCATGCAAAATCAACGTTTTTGGCTTACTTTATCAATTAAATTTTAATAGTTTCATATTTCGTATCTTTCTCGTTCACATTTTAATTAATTGCTAGTATCATACACTACTAATATATGAAAAAAAAACATTTATCTGCACCATGAACCGGATAAGGTCATATATATATATATATATATATATATATATATTAGATATATATATAATCTAATATATTATACATATATATACTAATATATATAATATTATATATATATATATATATATATATATATATATACTCAGATAAAGGGGGTGCCATGGCTCCCCAGAAAAATTCCCCTTACACCTATGGGGACTAATAAAAATGAATGGTTGTTAGTGACACCTTTATTTTGACTTATCAATTTAAAAATTTAGAAAAGATTTTGTAGAAAATAGAATTTTAAAAAATTAAGTAAATTTATATTCTTCCAAACTTTTAAAATAATAATTCTCTGAACTATAAGCTGCCTGAACATGTGTAATATAATTTTAAAGAAAAAACAGATTTTTCTTAAAAATAAAACTTTCAAGAAAATCCTCCATAACTATATCCTTAGATCCAATTTCTATCATTTTTAAATCCGAAAATAAGCGCTCAACACTCACTTGAATGGGAGAAAAGCTATATCTGTGTAAGCAACATCTTGCAAAATTTTTGGATAGTTATGGATTGACTTCGTAACAGTTAAATTTGATTTTCGGTCTATCTAATGATTTGTGGAATTCTATTTTACATTTTTTTTAAAGAATTTTGAGTTGAAGGTCTTTTAATGGCTGATTGTCTTATTCAATTACTTTCTGCAAGCTTCAGTTGGTCGGTTTCTTTATCAAATTTGGCTGCTTCATCTTCGTCTGACAAGACACTGCAAGAAAGAATGCCTGAAACTGATGAACTGCCTGACTCTCACCCAGATTCCTGTTCGATAGTGTTGTTAATTTTAAGTGCTATTTAAACTCCAAAACAGAACATATCCCCTTCGTGTTTTCCCTTCTTTGAAATTGTCATCTTTAGGAATTTCAACGTTCACTTAAGTCAGTGATTTCCCACTAGTCCTCAAGATCTAGCTGGTAAATTAGCCTATCAATTGTATATCCAAAATAACTTTGAACAGTTGGTGCAACTTCCTATTCTTATCTTCAATCCAGCATTCAAGACCTTTTCTTAACATCCAATCCTCCGTAACATTCTATCAGACTCCTTCAATCTCTATGTTCCTTTGACCACCTTGTTATCTCAGCATCTTTCTCTTTCTCATCAAATCTTCAGCAGGAACGACCCCTACCATCTGTAAAGAGACGTTTCTAGCCATTTGTTGCTGCAAAGGGGCATTATTTTATTTTTAACTTACCTTGGAATGATTACTACTGGGGTGGTAATTGTCCCTCTGTGTGAGCAGAACGTAGATCAAAGGTATTTACACTGGCATGGAGGAGGCATATATTTCGTTGTCATTCTCTTCGACTTAAACTCATTGACCTTAATTTTGCTTTGCTTTTTTTCGCACTTTTTATAATTCTTTCTTCCCTTCTTTTTTTCAACTTCTTCACAGTTGACTTCTCTCTCTCTCTCTTTCTCTCTCTCTTCTCTCTCTCTCTCTCTCTCTCTCTCTCTCTCTCTCTCTCTCTCTCTCTCTCTCTCTCTCCTCTCTCTCTCTCTCATCTGCTCATGGGCTTTAGAAGAACTCCATCCACTCTAACATCTACCTACATACATACTTATGTGACCATATTGAGCTCATGCTTACCTTGAAGTTATAATATTAGGCATATTTATTATATGCTATAGTAAAATTTCAGTGCTCGGAGAAGTCATTATAATAAAATAGTAGGTTAATTAATAATTAAATATAAATTATTAAACTAATATAGAATAAAGCTTCTTACGTAATATATAATACAGTAATGGTAAAATCGTAGAGTATTTTTAAAAATAAATTACGTGGATAACTATTTTAAGAGATATAATTCCCTAGATAACCGATTCGAATTATCGAGTTTTTAATGGATTTCATGAGATTCAAGTATACATTATGATAAATAATATAATAAGATATATAAACTGTGAAAATATATTAAAATATTTAATACAAAGAAAATAGTGGATAAAATAATATTAAAATAATATATTGTAATAACAGTACTGAAGAAATTATATTTGAAAAGGTAGGGTTATTGAAAAGCGTTTGAAAATTGTCAAGTTTTACATACACTAAATGGAGTATTTATCATAATTATAGGAAATATAATTATAAGAATAATAATGATTGTAGATATATTTAATAATGGGAGTGAAAGGATATTTAAAACAATGGATAAAATAGGCCTACCTGACTATTCCTCCTCCCTTATAATCCCGGGCTTCCACAATGACAGGTATCATTTTTAAGATCATTGACATCGCTCTCCGTATTTTAAGATAAGATCCGTAAGTTGGCGGTACTGAATAATTCATCTTCTGCATAACTTTAGTTATTTTAAATACCCTCATATATAAACTATATTACTGAATACTGTATACATAACTGAATAATAAAGTAAATATAGTTTAATATATAATATATTAATATATATTAATATCATATATTATTAATAATATTATATATATATATATATATTAATATATATATAATTATATATATTAATATATATATATATTCATATTAATATAATATATATATAATATATTTATCAATAATATATATATAAATAATAAATATAAATATAAAATATTAATAATATATATATACTATATTAATTTGTTTTAAATATAAAAATAATAATAAATAAATAATAAAAATATATTTAAATTTTTAAATCAATATATAATATATATAATTATAAAAATATAAAATATAATAATAAATAAATATAATTAATATACTATATATATATATTTGTATAAAAAATAATATATACATAATATTCTATAAAAAAAAATAATATATTATAATATATATATATTATTAAAATAAATAATATAAATATAATATTATAATTATATTATAGTTTGTGAATATATTTATATTATAGTACTATAATTTTCAATCTTTAAGTTTTAAATTATAATTTATGCAATTTATTTTATTTCAGACGTGGATAGAGAGAGATTAGGTAAATTATTACATCCTTTATCTATAAAGCTTATCTTTTAATTAATTCTATCAAATCATAATTTATAATATTTATATTATATATTATTATTTTATATAAAAACTATATAATATATATATATATCTTTCTCTTAATTATATTTAATTATATTAATTTTCTTATATTTATTATATACTAAACATTTATGCAATATATATGACGATACTAATTGATTGTGATCAACTCTATTATTGTATTCATATTTAGTTATTGAATTACTTTTTTTTGAAGTAATTCGCTTTTCGATAAACCTTTTACTTTTTTTGTCCAAGCATAAAAAAATTTAAAAAAATATTTATATTTTAAGAAGCAACTTAAGTTACTATTAAAATTTGCTCTCATATTTATTTAGTAATTTTTGTACGTTCATTTATTATATAATATATTTTTAATAAACAATTAACTACATTTTTTTAATAATATAATATAATATAATCATACTTTTATACTAATTATTATAAAAGATATATATATTTTATTATATATATATATTAAACAAAAAATGTATTCATTCTTTTACCCAGTCGTATACAGTAATTCATTTAATTAGTTTACTGCTTTAACAACTAAGTTGGAGAAATGTTCTCCAGTACTGCAATTCGTAACTTTTCTAAATCGGCAGCAATGTCCAATGTCATTAAAAATGTTACTGTCATTGGAAGCGGATTAATGGGAGGAGGAATAGCTCAGGTAGACCTATTTTATCATTCTTTATTATCCTTTCATATTTAATATATCATTGGCATTTCTATGCAATTCATTTTCTTATATCTAGCAATTACATTTTCTTACTTAATTTACTTTATTTTGAGATTTTTCATATTATAATATATCAATGACTATTTCTAAGCAATTCATTTTCTTAATTTAAATTGTATAATCTTGTTTAAATCAAAGTTCTGAAATTGCTCTGATTTAGACAAGGGAGATAAGTTCTTCAAATAATATCTCTGGTTTCTTATTCAATTTATATTTAAATTTTTTATCCATTAGATTTTCTGACATCAAATACTTTAAATTTCAGTTTTCTTATATTTTTATCATGAACTTGAATCCCTGAAACTTGAAACCGAAACTTCGAATTCGGTTTCAGGGAAATAATTATAATAGTTCTCACGAAATGAAATATTATGTGCATATTTTAAATCCAGTAAAAATTTCTATGATTCACTATGTTTATTAATTTATTTAGATTTAATTACTTACTACTTTTATAAGCTTTATCCAGCACTGAAATTTTACATGCTATGCCTAAATTAACTTCAAGGTAGCAGCTCAAACTGGTCACAATGTTGTTGTGGTAGATGTTGATGATGGAGTTCTGTCTAAAGCCAATGAGCGTATCTCTACCTCAATGAAAAGAGTAGCCAAAAAAAAATTTGGTGACAATCAAGAGGAGGTCAATAAATTTGTGAGGGATTCCTTGTCTCGATTAACAACAAGCACTGATTCAACGGCTTCGGTTAAAAATGCAGATCTTGTTATAGAAGCCATTATTGAGAAACTTGATATTAAGCAAAAACTTTTCAAGCAATTAGATGAAGTAAGTATATTAAAAAATTCTTCAAGTTGCAATTAACTTTTAATATTTTAAACTTAAAGGTATCTAGAATGGCAATATAATATAGCATTTTTATCATTTGAGTATGCTTGAAAATATTTACCAAAAAAAAAAAAGGGAAAAGTTCAATTTTAAATAAGAATTTAAAACTTGTTTTTTTTTACAGCTTAGTATCCCCATTCAACTTTATATTTTTTGATAGAATTAAGGAATTCTAAAATTTAATACTGTTTTGCTACAGGATGGATAAGACTAATTCAATTAAATATATAAAAAATTATTCGGTCATGTTATTAAAATGTTTTAATTATTCGAAATTTTATTATTATTTTAATTATTTTCTTTACTAATATTTTAATTTATTCATACCCTTCTTCAGAAAAATAAATTTTACTTTGCGTTCCTCTCATGTTTAAAATTCCATTTATTCCGTTTCGGAATAGAGTTTTCAAGAGTTTCCAATGCCGTTCATCAATTCTCCTACAGATTTGTTTGGCAATTACTGCTTGTGCGCGTGAAATTGTTGTTTTTGGCTTAGCTTCCTTTTCTGTTTTATTAGGAACCCAATATAGCATCTTTAAGTTGTAAATCTATAAATATGGGATAGGAATCGCAGATGAAGGCAGAGTTGGGAAATTTGAAAATCAACTCGTACAACCATGTAACTGCATTGATCTCAGTGCCCTTACACTTAATTTGAAAATACCCCTGCTTCTCAGCAGCAGTAACAGAATTGTTAAAAACAAATTATTAAATTTTATTGACTGGTTTGGAAAAATATAATATACTTACCGTAAACAAATACCCAAAACCCCAGTTAATAATGATTTATGTGTAGCCAAGAGCTTCACTTCGCTCACAAATTTATGGTGCATCTGCGGCACTGTTGCTTAATGCCTCTGTTATAATTATCAGTACGCAGCATACGTTCATGTATCTGGAAAGAATTTATTCACTTTAAAGAAAAATAAAAAAATTAATAGTTCTGTATTCAAAATCTCAAATCTTTCATCTAACTATATATATTATATGCACATTAAAATAAAAATTAATCTATAAAATTATTTTTTTATGTTAGCTTAAATATGTACAGTATCTGTAAAATAATTTTTAGACTTATGTTCAATGAAATATAATCTTTACATTTCATTTAACATAGTAGGTGGCTATTTGGTGAAGTGGAATTACGGTAGAATTTTTGGACCGGATTTATTTGCAATGTTAATTTTATAAAAATATTATAAATTGTTTTACAATATTCAAAAATCAAAGAATTTAAGAAAGATTTATTGAGACACCCTTACAGTTTACTGTTCTAGAAGAGGAAACAAAGAGCCATAAACTTTATTTAATATATATATATATATATATATATATATATATATATATATATATATATATATATATATATATATATGTTATATATATATATATATATATATATATAATATATAGTATATAGATATATGTATATATAAGGTTATTGTTGAGCAAGTATAATGAAAAGGTATGTTATTATATATATATATATATATTTCTCTCATTTTCAATCATTTGTTTCAATGTTGAAATTTGATCCCACACACCCTCTACCACTCTAAATGCACCTTGTTCTCTTCACTCTCAACTAAGTCCCCAGTCACTCTGTTAAGATTTGTGTTACACAAATAATGTATTATGTTGCTGAGAGAGAGGCGGGAGCAGCATAGCAAGAGCATAGCAGCATGAGCAGCAGCATATGAGCATATATATATATATATATACTAAGGTTATTTCTATTATTTTAGAGTACTCAGATGTTATACAGTATATATATATATATATATATATATATATATATATATATATATCTCCCTGCAACACTCAATAAACTTAGTTCTCTATAATTCCTACAGTTCCTTTTATCCCCTTACTCCTTTATAGTATATGGTGTTATTGTTATATACAGAGCAGATAAAGAAGAGCAGTGAAAGGTTATATACATATAAGGTTATATGAAGAGCAATATATATGGCAGATAAAGTGAAGTATATTAGATAGCATATATATATATATATATATTATTATATATATATATAAGAGTATGATATATATATTAGTAAGCATATATATATAAATTATATATCTATGAGTGTGTAATTATAATTAATTAATTTATAAATATATATATAATATATATTTGAGAAAGCTCAATATAGATGTAAAAGATATAGAATATTTGAAAATATATATATATATATATATATATATATATATATATATATATATATATATATATATATATATATATATATATATATATATATATATTCCCAAGGTAGGTTGTGTTTTAAAACATAAAAATTATTTTAAATAATTAACCTTTCTATGCGCATATGAATAATATTTCTCCTCGTAACTTTAAGTACGAGGTAAAACTTTTCCTCTTGCTGTTCTGACTAAATGTCCAGTGTTTTATTTAGGCAGCTCCTGAACATACGATATTTGCCTCCAATACTTCTTCCCTTTCCATTAAAAAAATTGCTCAAGATTGTAAACGAAAGGACAGGTTTGGTGGATTACATTTCTTCAACCCTGTCGCTGTAATGAAACTTTTGGAAGTTATTAGAATCCCAGAAACTTCACAAGCTACAGTAGATTCTATGCTCGCATGGGGAAAAGCTATGGGAAAAGTTACTGTACAATGTAAAGATACTCCAGGATTTATAGTTAACCGCCTTTTACTTCCTTATAAAGGGGAAGCATATAGAATGTATGAGAGAGGTAAAGTAATTACTATATTATTATATTTTATATTATGTATTAATAATATACTTTGCTTATCTCTGTTCAAATATTTTATTTAGACAACTATATTTGTGTAGATTTTTGTACTATGTTTAAGTCCACATCACGTTACCTTTGATCTAAAATGTTTTCACCACTATATTATTTCTTTCATTCTCTTTATCTTTTCGTAACGTTTACCTTATTACATAAATCTCTTAAATAAGTTCATTTAATAACTATCCCTTCCCTCAATTCTTTCCAGGTTAAGTGTTACAATTTTTAGTCCCATATTTCTACACGTTAATTCTACCTCTTCTCTCTTCTCTTAATATCCATACTCCTATACCCATAACATTCAAACATTCAGTATTATTGATACCAACGTAGTTGATTGTTCACAAATTTTTCTTTTTTAACTGTTGTATTTAATGGAATAGAATAGGTTTCTTCACCAATATCTCGTCCATACTCTAACCCAGCTAGCTGCTTAAATAATTATTGTTCATTACATCAAATATTCCCATTTCTCAGGTGATGCTACCAAAGAGGATATTGACACAGCAATGAAACTAGGAACTGGGTACCCGATGGGACCTTTCGAGCTGTCAGATTATGTCGGACTTGACACAAGTCTCTTTGTTATTGAAGGTTATTATATTATACTCAAGAATAAATTTGCTATTTTATGTTGTTGAAAGATGAAATGCATATTCCTATTTATATTTATCCGTTATTTAATTAAGTTGGAATATTTTCAATTGCTTTAGATTAGCGAATAAGACATTTCTTTCTTTTCAGGATGGTCAAAGGAGTATCCTGATGAACCACTCTTTAAGGTGTCAGAAACTCTAAGGAAGTTGGTCAGCGAGGGCAAATTGGGTATTAAAACCGGAGAAGGATTTTATAAATATAACAAATAAAATTTTCAGATATGTGAAAATGAGAAGTTAACGGCTTGTAATCGACATTACAATTATATTAGAACTGTGCCTTACAATTTTTTATTTTTGAATACTTTAACATTTCATATCTTCCAAGTGTCAATTATGGGAATTATCTGATATATTGTATATCTTTTTGTTTTAATGTCTTATATAATATATTTTTATGTAAATTGTCTTTACATTAAAATAAACCTTAAAGAAATTTCTTTTAGAGGTAATATACATTTGGTGCAATTAAGAAGTCTTAAAATTTCTCAGAATGTGGATTGGAATTTCTTATTCCTGCATATTACTTCCCAGAAAAGAAAATTGGGGAGTGAGGAAAGTTATGTCTGTCAGTGACAGACAATTAATAAGTTGGAATATTTCAACGAAAATCTGGTCATCCTAGTTCGAAATATTGTTTACAAAATTCACCATATGTGAATAACGAATATTCCAAGAATTAGCTCATAAAACCAATTTGCCTTTTTTAATGAAAAAAATAAAATAAAAATAAAATAACAGTTCAAAAGAAACCCTGGAAAGTAAATTAAAAAGAGAATTCTTTACAAAAATATTAACAGAATACTTTAATATATATAT
>JABUQX010139181.1:15000-20756 GCA_015478945.1 Trachelipus rathkii | reverse complement strand
TATATACTGTTGGTTACAGTACAGCATAGTATATGTTAAGAGTTGCTATATATTGGTTATTATATATATATATATATAAGTGCTATATATGTTGTTATATTTATTGCTATATATAAGTTATTATAGCAAAGCATATATACAGAAATATATATATATATATATATATATATATATATATATATAAATATATATATATATATATATATATTTATAAATATATATATATATGTTGGTTGCTATATATATATATATATATATATATATATATATATATATATATGGTTAATATTATTAAGTTATATATATATATATATATATATATATATATATACAACACTCCACGGAAGGACTTTCACCCTCTGAGTGAGTCCAGCACCTTCTTCTTCTTCTGACCCGAAACTCTTAACCCTAGAGCACTCTAGAACATTTCTCGGCGTAATGGTCTCCGATGCCAGTCCTCGAGTTAACACTCTCAGGTAGGGCTTTCGCCCTGTCAGTAGAACTAGCATTTTCTTCCATTAGGTCACAAAATTTTCGTTATCCTGCAGCTCTAGAGGATCTTGCTTCTCATGCGCATAAGACTTAACGCTGGTCCAAGATATACAAGCAAAAGGAAAGAACCGCCTTGTTCTTGACCGGATAGGAAACATCCAACCATCTTTGAGCCAAATCATATATATATATATATATATATAGCAGTATATATATATATATATATATATATATGTTATATATATATATATATAAGGATAGCAGTAGTGGGTTATTGGTTATTAGCAGTTATATACATATGCTAAGGTGTTGGCTATGCATATATGCTGCTGGCTGCTGCTGCTGCTACATATACAAGCCTGGGTAGGGTGCTGCTGGCGTTGCTGGTTACTATATATATACATAAGCATAAAGATATATATATATTGGAAAGTGAAAAAAACATTAGGCATATATATATATGGTATATATGAAAGAAATATATATATATATATATATATGTTATATAGTATATATATATATATATGGTATAGCAGTATATATATAAATATATATATATATATATATATATATATATATATATATATATATATATATATATATATATATATATATATATATATATATAACTTATACATTATTACATCTTACATCCTCTCCTAGTCAGACTCACGAGCCGGTCAGTGTTGCCAACCTCCGCTTCCATCCGCCATTAGCTCATCCATTGCAGGCATCTGGTGTCTCCTCAATGAATCCTCCACTGTGTCTCTCCATCTCTCCCGCGGTCTCCACCTCCACCTTCTACTGGCAGCTTTCTCCCTGCATCCTCTTCAGGTGTCCCCACAATCTTAGTCTGGCTGCGTCCACTCTATTCATCATGGTTTTCACACCCACGCTCTCCCTCACTGTCTCGTTTCTCACTCTGTCTGTTATCGTTTTTCCAATCACCGTCCTCAACACATTCTTTTCCGCTGTTTGAATTTTACTCTCCTCTCTCCCTGTCATGCTCCATTTCTCCGCCCCATATACAGTATTGGTGTCAGCACTCCCTCGTATATTGTTCTCTTCATCTCTTTGTTAATATATTTATCTTTCAAGATGGGGTATACTGCTCTTACAGTCCTGCCATACAGCTCAATCCTACTCGTAATTTCGTTTGCACACCCCCTTCTCTCCCAAATGTGCTTCCTAGGTATTTATATCTATTTACATTTTTAATCTCTCTACCATCTACCTCCACTATCAACTCCTCCTCCTCCCTACTTACTACCATTATTTCTGTTTTCTCCACATTCATATTTAATCCAGCTTCTCTCAATTTTTCTGAGAAAACAGCATCATTTGCCTCAACCTCTCCCCATCTCCACTCCAACACACCAAATCATCTGCGTATACCATGATGTCTCCGTCAATCTCTTCTAAACTCTCCTTTACACCTCTTATGACTGTGTCCAAATACGCTATAAACAGTATCGGCAACAACACACTACCCTGCCTTACTCCAGGTTTTACCTCAAACCATTCTTCGTTTTTATATCCTGCTCTTACCTTACTTATGCTATTCACGTATGTACTTCTTACTGCCTTTATCAGTCTGTCTCCAACTTCATAATCCCTATCCAGAACTCTCCACTGCTCCTTCCTGGGTACAGAATCAAATGCTTTCTTCAAGTCTATGAAGGCGATATATGCCTTCTTATTGTATTCCCATGTCTTTTCCTGTATCATTCTCAATGCGAACATTAAATCTGTAGTGCTTCTGCAACCTCTATACAAATACTGCTCTTCACCTAATCTTGGCTCTATTTTTGATCTTAATTTTCTTTCTAACATTCTTTCATATAACGTCGCCATTTGATCCATTGGTGAGGTTTCTCTATAATTTTTTTCAATTTCCTGCGTCCCCCTTACCTTTATAAATGGGAACTATTATTGATCTTTCCCAACCTTCCGGCACTCTACTCTCCACTCAACACCAAAAATCTCAGCATCAATGCTTTCAGCTCCTCTCCTCCATCCTTCAGCAACTCAAAATGTATCCCATCCTCACCAGGAGTCTTTCCGCTCTTCATTTTCCCTAACGCCTCATCAAATTCCTCCTCCGTTATTCCCTCCTCCTCTACTCCCTCCTCGTTTCTCTCCTCCTCCTCTCTCTCTCCCCTTCCTCTTCCAAATGCACCTCCACATTCAACAACTCATCAAAGTACTCTATCCACCTTTTGTTTTTTTCCTCTGGGCTTACCAATAATGTTGCTTCATTTCTATCTTTGATAATACATACTCTATTTTTCGCTCCTCTATGCGTTCTTGCCAATCTAAAGATCTTCATCTTGCCTTCCTTCATATCATCCATTAGTTCCTTTGCTAGCTTCTCAGCCACCTCCTTTGCCCTCCTCTTCATTCTCTCCGCTTCATTTCTTGCTTCCACATACACGACTCTGGATTGTTAACTTCTGCTTTTAAGCCATCTTCTCAATGCTACCATCTTTTGTCTCACAGCATTCTTTATTCTTTACCTGCTCATTCCACCAAGGTGTATGCTTCTTTCTCAATCATCCCATCCATTTAATGCTTAATGTTTCTCTAGCAGCTTCCTTCCCAACACTTCCTATGTGTTTCATTGTCTCATCACCGTCATCTCCAGTATTTTTTCGTTTACTTTACCAACATAATTCAATCTCTTATCTTGGTCTTTCAACGAGTCCACTTTTATTGTATTCCATTTCTCCTTTACTTGTACTTTCTCCGCTTAATCTTTAGATCAGCTATTAAAAGTCTGTGATCTGAATCCATTGACACACCCGCGATCACTTTTACATCTTCTACTATTCTTCTATTCGACACTACAAAGTAATATATCATCGATCTTTAATCAAACAAAACATTCTTGTCCTATTATTCCACCTATATCTCGTACATCTATGTGAATCTTTGTACTGATAGAAGCCGTTCATTATCTTCAGATTTCTCCTCATGCAAAAGTCTATCAACGTTTCACCTTCTGTGCTTCTCAATTCTTCTCCAAACGGTCCCAACATTTTTTCCGCTTCATCTCTCCTCCTTCCCACTCTTGCATTGAGATCACCCATTAGTATTATCTCCTCACCTTTCCTTCTTCCCATCTCCACCCTTTCCTCCAGCGTTTCCATGAGCATCCTCTTCTCTTCTTCTGAATGCCCCTGTTGCTGTGCATACACCTGATATACATGATATCTCCTTTCTTTTATCTTCAGTGTAACTTTGATTACTCTTTCCTGCACATTGTCCATCCCTTCCAAACTGTGTGAAACGTTTGGTCCAAATATAACTTCTACTCCGTGCTTCCTCACTCCCTCCTCCACTCCTTTATACATCAGCACAAATCTTCCACCCAGCTCTCTTCCCTCCTCCTCCCCTCTCCTCTCACTCTCAACTCTCCCATCCTCATCACATCTATCCTCCTTTCTTTCATCATATCCACTATTACCTCCTCCTTTCCGCTGTAAGTAGCAATATTCAGAGTTCCAAATCTCAACTTAACATTTGTATTAGTCAATTTCCTATTCCAAAAAAGTTTCCGTGGTATATATCCAAAAGGTCGATCGTATTCCGAGGCTGGTCCTTGAGTGTTACAAGCAATTCGTTTCAGGCAGCGGCTTGCTAGGCCAGTCCTGCCCTAGCTAGAGCTCCGTTAGTCAAATCCAGGGTGCACGACATGGACATGGAGTTGGTCTTTGCACCCTTTATATATATATATATATATAGTATATATATATATATATATACCATATATATATATAATATATATATATATATATATATATATATATATATATATATATATATATATATATATATATATATATATATATATATAAGGATGGACACAGCCAACCGAAGCGATGTGATTACACCTCATTGTTAATATATGTAGTTTTAGGGTACGCCCCATTTCCCTCCAGTGTCCAATGGTTCTCCCCTTTTCTTGTTTTTTTTACAGAAGTTCCCTGTACAGGAATAGTCTCTCCTTCATTAAACATTAAACACTGTACCTCAACACTAACGTTTTTAAAAATTATTTAAAAATGCCAGCGACCCAACAATAGCAATAGCACCTCATCCTCTCCTTTCCCCATCACCACTTGGATGTTGACGATCTCCGGTGGAGGGTTTGGGGCCTTCGTAGATTTGATGGCCTTTTCAGGTGCACGGACTTATTTTTTGGTCTGAAAGCAAACCCTATTCTGTTTATTCTTGCTGTTTCAATCCTCTGTCAGTTTTCTGTCAAATGCTGTTGTTGTGGTTATATGCGCATGATATTGTTAGTTCTTATGTCTCAAATTTGGAGATTTTACTCTCCATCATTCGAACATTGGACACCACGTCGCAGTGTTAACAATAACCGGACGCTCTAACCACTAGGTCATCCACGTCCCCCAAAAAAACGCTTCAAGCGTAGTTTTTAAAGCACCCGGTTTCCTCATCCCATAATTGCTGAGTACTCAAAGGCCTGGCCCCCATTAAAATTATCTGATCTGTATTTTTGTCACGAATCAAACTGACTATCCTAAATTCATCGACTTCTTAAACTTCAAAATAGAGCACATTCTCACTTCTCCATTATCTGTAGTTTTCTGCTTGGTGATTTCAACACTCCCCAGCGACTGTAGCTTTCTAAACTTTTGATAGCTTCTAATATGTTGCTAAATCAGTTTAACTCTTCTGTACCCTGTTCTATTTCTTGATATCTTCCGCAGAAAAGAAACCAGTATACGTAGAGGAAACAATTAGGTCACAGGTGTTGTAAAGTGTAAACTGGTCTGGATTGGTCGTAATTCTTTGACACATCTGGAATGAGTGCTGCATATATATATATATATATATATATATATATATATATATATATATATATATATATATATATATATATATATATATATATATATATATATATATATATATATTTTTACAGATTACCACCACTCACGGGCTAGCCCTTCAGGGAGGGGGCAGGAAATAAAATACCGGAAAACCCACCCAAACCCAGAAGCCTAAACGCAAATCGTGTGCGCAGACGTGGGTTTTAAAGAGAGGAAGATTAAATAATAGTTGAAAACAGAAGATGGCAAGGAGTTCCACAGAACAGAAGTGGCTTGGAAAGAAGGAGGCACCACAAATAGAAAAGAGTCTTGGATTTTCAATGCTCACGCAAATGCATGAGAGCATGGCACCCTTGTATTAAGAGGGTGACGCAATGGAGGTGAAAATGCGAGTGGTCAACTCCT
>JABUQX010139181.1:0-7500 GCA_015478945.1 Trachelipus rathkii | reverse complement strand
GATGGGATTCCTAACCCATCTGACAGTATGTGAATCACGTTCAGGAAAGTTATCAGAGAACCACTTCCTGAGATTGGTAAGATGCTCAATAACTGGATCCTTGATATCATCAAAAGAAAGATTTTCACTATCTTCCAAAAACATTGCAAAAGTTGGGATAGGTATCTATCTTGCATCTTTCTTTTGTTATCCTTCTGGTTTCGAAGCTTTGATCATGAAGTCCCAACAGTATAGATCTTCCATCAAGGAGGGGTACTTTTCAGAAGAGAATGTATCCAACACAATATATAAAAGCGTAAAGAACAAATAACACTTTTCAGCCATGCGAAGAACATTCGACTTACGCACAATAGGCGAATTAACATCAGATCATTTGGACTTGGCTCGCCCATACCAGTACCATAACATGAAAAGCTTTCATAAAGTATAGTCAGAGGCCTGATTGGGAATTGATAAAGATTTTGCAAAGAAGAGTGACACATTCACAAATCAAAGCTAGGTTTAAGTGTTTCTCATTCAAGCTCAGCATAAATATGTCTAAAAAAAGTGTATCTAAATACTTTAAGAGCTGGGGAGATTTAAAAAATAACAAGTCCATACCACTCCCCGCTGTCTGTGCCCTAAAGACGCAAAACTGCTGCCCAACCCTTTGCTTACATCCCACATACCCGTTAGATACTAAGGCCACTCTTTTCAACTCAGGCATTTAGTAGCCCCTCTTTGCTTCATTAACACTCGGCCCTTACCTGTCCCTTCAGCGCAAAAAAAGATTGGGTTTGTTTCTTTGTATGGATAGTAATGTTCTTAGGTGTTAGTGACTAAATAATCGCAAACAGGACCCTCAAAATTAATGACGTTGCTATAGCCATATTTTTTATTTTACATTTTACCAATATTTCAACTCTGTTATAAGTAACTTCATATGATATATTAAGCTTGAGACTTAAGAGCAGAAAAATTTCAACTTTAGTAAATGCATGTCATAATTTTAATCAAAGCTACAATAATAATTTATTACAATTGTTACATATCACAAGCTCGAACCGCCCTCTTATAATAATGTCTAGTTGGTGTTTGCTTTCGCCAATCTATCAACGATTATTTCACTGTACCCCTAAAAACACCTGGTTATGCAGGGTACCCGACAAGGGTACGCGTACCCGTAGGTTGGAAAGCGTGTTACCTGAAGATAACGGCACCAAACATTACAAAAAGGTATGAATGAGAGCGACAGGTGTTTATAAATGAGACATGTTTTATTTCAATTAACTAGTAAAAAAACAAAACATATAAAAAAAAAAAAAAAATAAATACAATTATGCTATAGTTTACTCAAAAAATTAATTAAAACAATTATATCCATTACAGACTTATTGTAAAATATTGATAGGTGTGATTTGTGAATATGACCACCTTCTAAGACTAAAATTAACGAAAAGTGGGTAAGCAGAATTATAAATAATTTGCCAATACACAACCTTATCCAAGATGTGGAAACAAGATGAGAAATGTCGTCTCATATTAGTAGAATTGCTGCAAAGGATCAGCTAGACCCCAACAATCTTAGCAATTATTATCATATCTTCAAATCCTTCAAGCATCAACATATACTTGCTTTCCCTTCACTGGAACTGCTAAAATGGCAGAATATTAATAGAATGCTGTCACAACCATTTGAAGAATTAACTGAAAAAAGGAGTGAGTAGACTGAACTGGTATGTAGACCTAATATCTTTGACGATACCTGCCAGTCTAAGTGCATTGCGCAAAATATTTACGCAACAACCTGAGAGAGGATGGCGTTGTTAAAAACTATGAAAGATAACTTTTGTTAAATTCTTGCCTACCTGGAAGTTGTGTACCATAAAGAGAAGAACTTACTTGTACTTGCAACAGTTTCTAAATCCAGCGAATCAAATTAGCTCCCTTTGATGATATTGATCAGAATAAAATAAAATTGCTCAAAGAAGAAGTAAACTTTTTATAAAAGCTAAAGGAAAAGTATTACTATCTCAAGTTCAGATTCTGCCATGAAATAATATGGATGAGCAAACCATGAATCAGTCTTACTACAGATTCACTGAAGAAATCTGAAAATGAATACGGCAGATATTGAAAGGAAACAACATTCAATTGTATCTGGAAGTGGCTGCATGACATGCTGACAAGAAAAATACATTAGAAGAAAATGAAGAATATTCAGATACAATCAAACCAAGTGGAACTGATCCAAGGAGAAAAAAGTTAAAATGCTTAAAGGAGGAAAAGTTAAAATGCAAACAGTGAGAGAAAACAACATGGAATGTAGAAAATCTACTATTCAAAATTACTGTTGGATAAAATTTTGCGAGCACCACTTATGCCGAACGAAAATTCGGATGCTGCATCCACTGTCTATGGTGGAAAAGAAAGAAAAAAGCTTATTTATCCTGATATGTATCTTACCTGCATTAGCTAAGGAAAATCCTCCTGCTCCACCTTTCAAGTGTTTTCTGCAAGAGAATGTCTTAGCTACAGAGGAAATATTTTCTAACAAGTAAAATGAATTTTTCTTCTGCCAACACTAGCTGATCAGCTCCTGTTCTTCATCATACACAAAAGTATCATTGAATTTTAAATATTAGGAAAAATGAAGCTATCTGCATGAAATAAGCTATTTTAAATTTCCTTTCACTGACTTTCTGTTTAAACAATATAGTTTAATTTTCTCAAAAAAATTCTGCTTTGTAAACTTCCGCTATACAGTATAGATAACAGCTGATACATGCATATATTATATATAGATATAATAATAGTATATATATACTATATATATAGTATATATTATATATTATATATATACTATATATATATAATATATAAATTATATACTACTATATAATAGATATATAGTATATATATATATATATATATATATAGAATATATTATATATATATATATATATACTTTTTTTATATAATATAATTTTTTATAAACTATATATATATATATAGCTAAATAAATATTATACTTATATATATATATATATATATATATATATTATATATATATATATAATATATAGAATATACTATATAGTATAGTTCTCAAATGTAGTTTTTGGGGGTAAAACTTAAAAGCTCGTTTACACTAATTAATGATAAGCGATATATGTCATAATTTTTTAGTCTTTGGTCAGATATGGCATGAGTTTAAAAGTTCTTTACCAATTCATTTACCTATTTCCTGTATTGCAGATTTATCAAGAAAGTCGCTCCAGTTTTCTTTGTTAGGGGAGACGTTTGTCCATTTGGATATTTCAAACCCCCTATTACACAGTTGCGGTTTCTATTCAAAATAATAGTCAATTAGGTAAATGGTGCTTCCGATATATGACTATTCCATATTATCTATATATTACTATAGTTCATTATATTAGGTTATTAGGTTCTGACTTCGGAAATATTATCACACTACAACAAAAAAAAAAAAATTACGTAAAATAAATTTTTTACTATTTTTGTTAATAGAATCAGTTCTTCTAAAATAAATTTATCTTCATCAAATATCATAGTAATATTACTTTTCAAATGATTATACTATTTTTTTCAAAAACTAGCCTTTTAAAATACACTATAGGTCTCCTGGCCTCGGAGAAATACCCCGGAGACATAGGGTCTCCGGCCGGAGCGCGGCAGATCTTCGAAAAAGCCGGAACCCGGGCCAAGCCGGAAGCCTGGGCAACCGAGATCCGGCTGCATCCCTAGATATATACTATAATAGTATATTACTATAACATATATATAGTATACTATAATATATATACTACGATAATTACTATAATATATATTTATATATATATATAATATTATATAATGAATAGTGGATTAAGCAAATTAGAGAGAGAGAGAGAGACGGAGAGAGAGAGGAGAGAGAGGAGACGAGCAGAGGAGAGAAGAGAGAGAGAGACGAACACTGTAATCTGACTCATATCGTAAGTAAATGACCAAATTCTAAAAATGAAATTCAAAACTTATATCTCTTTCTTTACAAATTAACATCATTAAATATTAGCTTCTTCCTATTCCAAAAAGCACATTTCCGCCTAATATACGAAATTTATAAAAACAAAAAATGTCTAAATAATTTTTGATTACAAAGTTTTAAATATTACTTTGAAAAGATGAACAGATTTCGTTCGTAATGTAAGTTCAACGCGTAAGCCAGTAGTCAGGTCCGCAGCGGTAAAGTTGGACCCCCGATTTCTTTTGCCTTCCAGGGAAATGATTTTGGCCCACCCATTTTTTGAGGAACCCAATATTTTTCCTGAGAACCAAATTTTTGAGAACAAAATTTTTTGAGAACCTAATTTTTTGAGAGAACCACTTAAACTTTTTGGAGAAACCCTTTCGCAGCGGGTTGCGCCAACGTTTGACGTCAACCGTTCCTGTACCCCGCGGTAATCCCCCCCCTTATTTTTTTTGGAGAGAACCCGTAATTGTTTTGGGCTGCCTCTATATTTTGGCCAACCCTATTTTTTGGACCCTAGATTCGACTTATACACACTCTTACACCTTATGACGACTTACCACTACACCTTACACCTCACACCACACACACACGCACACCACACACACACACTACACACACCACACACACACACACACAAAACACACACACACACACACACACAGGCTTGCGCACAGCCGCTGCCTGGCGCGCGTCATGACTCACGACTTCCACGCGCCGTTCCGTTGTTTCATCTGCTCTTCAGCCTTGTTGACCTTTTTGACTCAAACCAGCCCTTACCGTTCTTTAGCCTTTTTCGCAGGTTCTCATCCGGCGGTTCGATATTCAGAAATATAAACCCTGATCTATAGACTCGATCCCCTACCACTCTGGCCAATGCTTCCACGTAAGGACATTAGTCCACACTATCCACGCCAAAGATCCGTCTGAGTCATGGAGCGGACTGCCATATTTAATCCACGTATTAGACGAAGATCGACTGTTAAAATAATTATAAGTATATTAATAATTACAGTCTATATATATTACTTATATATATATAGCTATATCATAATATATATATATTATATATGCTATATATATATAGTATTATTATTATATATATTATTACTATACTATACATATATAATACATATACTATATATAATTATACATAATACTATATATCTATAATATATATAAATATACGATATATAATATATATAATATATATAATACTAGTATTATATACTATACTATATCATACTTTACTATTTTACTGATATATTATTACTGTATGTTTTCCTTTTGTATATTTAGTACATATAAATATTTTTTTTATGTATATTATATAATATATCGATCCCGAGAGCACGAAGTAGTCCACGTGGCAACGTTTCGCTAGATAATTTCGCTCACTGACCGACAGTAGTCGTGTCCACGTTGATAGCGCCTACGGCCTACGACACACACACAGCACCACTACACACCACACCATCCATCAGCACACACACACGACACCAGCACACACACACGACACACACACACACCTATTAAATAATTTAATCAAATAATCTTTAATATAATAATGTAGAACAATCTATAATATAATTTAAAAATGCATAATAACTATATAGAATTAATAATAATTCATATATACAATATATAAATATATATATATATAATAATAAGTAGTATATATATATAATATTATTATAGTCATATATATATATATTAATGTATAGTATACATAATTATATTATATATATATCGTATCATTCGAAACACCACGTGCTCCCCCTACACACACCTAAGAAAAGAAGCAAAAGTAATAATAATAATATAATTACATATAATAATAATAATAAATAATAATCGATATAATAAGTAATAATTAAGTAATAATAATACTAATAGGAAATAATAATATAAATAATAAAAATAATAATAATAATAATAATAATAATAATAATAAATATAATAATAAATAAGTAATTAATTAATATATATAAATATATCGTATATAATTATACTATATATATATTATATATTATATATATATATATGATATATATACAGATAACTAAATATTATACCTTGCTATATAGTATATATATATATATATATATAATGTATATATAGTATATACTATATATTATATATTATATTAGCTATATATACGACGTATATATATATATATATAATAATACTATATATATATATACACTATATATATATATATATATATATATAAACAGAACACACACATACAACATACCAGTAGAGACAACCATACACCTGACACCCAACGACATACATAACACATACACACATACCTAGACATTACACACCACCCGTACACCTAACCGAATACACCCGTACAGCCTACGCAACCCAGACCATAGAACTTATCACGTCCACACCACAGATTACACGGGCCCAGCCACTTACGCTTACACACATCACACCGACACACTACTCACACACAGAATACTACACACGCATAGACACTTACACCCCAGGCACTCAGACACCTCTAATACACCGATTACAGCAGCCCACACCCAGACACGCGGCCACACATTACACACCTACCTAGGCACATGACACTCAGCACACACAGACACACTTACCTTACGCTTTACACAGTCACACACATACACATCATACCTAGTAGCATTACACTACACACAGCACAGATTACACTTACACTTCACACTTACGCACACACCACACACACTCACACACAGATCACACACGCATCTACATCCAGACATAGACACATACACCCATACACTCAGACACCTACACACACCTACACTCACCCATTAGGACACTTAGTCACACGTACACCACACACAGACTAACAACCATTACACTTTACACGACACCCACACACACACTGCGATAATTTTGATGTGGCCTCAGCTTTGAGTCCTTCATCTTTGATGCCTCAACTTTAATCGCTCATCAGTTTTGATTGCCTCAACTTTGATGCTCCAACTTTGATGCCTCAAGCTTTGATTGGTCTCTCAAACTTTTGATGGCTCAACTTTTCGGATGAGCTCACTTTATACGGCTTCAGCTTTGGATGAGCATCTTCGATGGACTCTTCTCTTTGATGACGCATCTTTGATACCACCTAGATTTTGGATGGTTCATCTTTGATGAAATCGATCTTGAGCACCAGTCACACACCTATGATTGATGATTCAGTCTTTGATGAATCGTCATCTTTGTTCCCGGTTCATCGTTTGATGGTTCATCCTGTTGATGGACTCAGATTTACTGGATGGTTCACTTGTTGGTTCAGCCCCAACCCTCTGAGCTAGATAGCCCTTAGAATATTGGTGTCAGAATCTAGGTTAATAAGGTATTAGGAATCGATTGGCTGTTATACCTATGAAGCTAGGATGCGTCCTAGAATGAGTTAGCTTTCTAGGCCTACCCTGATCAGTAGAATACACTAATATTGAACGGGCAGCTAACCCTACTTTTGTTTAAAAGATGAT
>JABUQX010139179.1:7500-12500 GCA_015478945.1 Trachelipus rathkii | reverse complement strand
GAGTGGGATTATATTCTTAGTTCAGATGATCATATGTAGCTGTATTAATGTGAAAACTATGTTACGGTAGCCTATATTCCGTTGATCGGTATGATAATTAGACAAGGTGTGATATATTTTGTTAAAATATTACCCATGTGAATCCCTAAAATTTAACATTGCCTATGTTAGGAGATATGCTTTGACCAAAAGTGGGAATAGTTAGTTTTTGAGCACTATGTTAGTGACTTTTACTCTGTAAGTGGGAACCCTTTGTAATTTTAACCGCTTATTGAGGTTTGAGATGTGTTAGATTTGTTGGTGTACATTATATTCTAGACCCGATGATCCTATGTTATTTTATTAATGTGAAACCTTGTTATGTTAGCATATATTTCTTTGATCAGTGTATATAAAGAACTTGTTTTATGTTATGTTTATCCAAAATGATTATCGCGAAAATGACTTGAAGCAATAGATCGATAGATTGATAGATCATGGGCGGGTAGGAGACGATGAGGAGAGTAGGATGGATGGTTGATTTTACTGATTTACTCTTTGGGTATGTAAAACACAAATTTTTTACGTTATAAAAATAAAAAAAGAATAAAATTTTTAGTAAAAACAAAAAGTTTTAACGAAATAAAATTAAAAATTTAAGTTCTTTTTTTAAAAAAAACAAAAACAAAAAGTTTTAAAGAAAAATTAAAATTAAAAATAAAGTTTAGAGTTGTTATAAACATAAAGACATTAGCCAAAAATACATAAAAAAAATTTTAAAAATTTGTTATGTTGACCCTGTATCAAACAAGAATAAAAATGATAGCTAATGTGGTCGAAAACGCAATCATAGGTATGCCTAATGTTTTGGGAAAACGAACCCGACAAGAATCATAGGTATGCGTTAATGTTTCGAAAACGAACCCAAACAAAATCATAGGTATGTTTGCGTAATGTTTCGAAAAGTGGGCGGAGTTTGAACAATTTCTCAACTTGTATTTGAAACTCTAGTGAAACAGGAACCACATCAGCTTCGTACGATGTTCGTCCTGTATGCATTGTAGTACTTTGAGTGTTTGTAAGTATGGAACCTTTTGTTAAGTAGCCATTTATTTCCGACATAAGGTATGTAGGTTTTGTCATGTGGCGTTATATTCCTAGTCAGATATGATATGTTAGGCTTATTGATTTAGAAAAAACTTTGTTACGTCAGCTTATATTGTGGCGAGTATGTTTATTGATAAATTTTGTTTAAATGTACATGTTAATGCTAAATAACCAAGTGATATGTTAGAGATATGTTGGAAAAAAAAGTGTGATATGGTACGGTCTGTAAGCAACGTCAGTTACTTTTCTGTTGCCAAGTATGGTATTTTGTTAGGTTTGATGTTATACATTATATTCCTTTAGTTCAGGTTATGATAAGTTAGCTTTATTGATGTGAAAACCTTTGTTACCTTTACTGTTTTACTGTTTTAGTTTATGTAAAAATGTTTAAATTTTTTACGTTATAAACATAAAAAGAATAATTTTTTTTAGTAAACAACCAAAAAGTTTTACAAGAAATAAAAGTTTAAAAATTAAAAAGTTAAAAAAAAAAAAACAAAACCCTAAAAAGGTTTAAAGAAATAAAATTAAAATAGTAAAAGTTTTTGAAAACAAAAAGTTTAAAGAATAATTAAAAATAAATAAAAGTTTTTGAAAAAAAAGAAAAAAAGATGTGAAGGCCCAAACCGCTTCTAATTTTTGCTACGGTTACTCTTACTGTTGTTTAAGTATTGAAACGTTGTAATGTGAGTGTTTATTCGTGTGTAAGTATGTTAGGTTTGTTTAAGTAACCATTATATTTTTACATCAGGTTATGGTAGTTGGGGGTAGCTTTATATGATGTGAAAACCTTTGTTTTGTCAAACATATATTTCTAGGGTGAGGGAATAAAAAGAACATATTGTTCTATGCTATGTTTATCCCAAAATGATACTCAAATATGAACTGGAGTCATCAGATCCCAATAGATCAATAGACAATACCCAATAGATCAGGGTTGGACGGTAAGGGGAGGTAGGGGGTGGTGTAATTTACCTGATTCCCATGATTCGTTTAGGTATGTAAAAACAAATTTTTTACGTTATAAACTTGAAAAGTGTAAAAAAAAAAGTTAAAAACAAAAAAGTTAAAAAAAATAAAATTAAAAATAAAAAGTTTTAAAAAACAAAAAAGTTTTAAAGAAATAAATTAAAAATAACACAAAAGGTGTTTTTAAAAACAAAAAGTTTTAAAGAAATGAAATTAAATAAATAAAAGTTTTTTTAAAAACAAAAGTTTTAAACAGAAAAAAAAATAAAAAAATTAAAATAAAAGTTTTTTTTAAAAACAAAAGTTAAAGAAATGAAATTAAAAATAAAATTAAACCAAACACATCGCTTACCCTGATTGCTAAATTGAATATTACCTCATTCAGCGTGCGTACTGATCATTCCTGTATGCGGTGTTAGTTACTTCTACGTTGCTAAGTATATAAAACTGTTGTTAATATTAGCAGTTTATTCGTACGTAAGAGCTGTGTTAGGTTTTCGTTGTATGTTATATTCTTGGTTCAGACTATGATATGTTAGCTTTGTTAAGCCCAAAACTTTTACTGCATATGTTCGTTGATCCAGCCATGATTAATTAGGTACCGGTTGATGAGAAATATTAACCCCAGTTGTTAATATGCGAAAATAGTAGATGATATTGTTAGAATTAGTTGAAAACGTATGAAAGTTACGCTTTTTGTAATGCATCGGTAGTTACTTTACCGTTGTTAAGTAGAACTTGGTAATGTTAGCGCATTTATTCGATGGCATAAGGTTATGGTTGGATTTGATTTATACAGTATATTGTACATCAGGTTATGATATGTTAGCTTTATTGATGTGAAATCTTTTGTTGCGTTAGCGTATTTTCGGTTGGTCCCGTATGATAATTACCACCCCAAAATTGTGATAAATTTTTTGTTTTAAATATTACTTGTTCGTGCCAAAAATAATAGATGATATGTTCTAGAGATATTGTTGTGAAAATGTGAATAAGTTAGTATTGATATACAAATGTTAGTTATTATCACCCAGTTGTTAAGTATTGAACCTTTGTTAATGTTGACTTGCTTATTCGTGTATAAGAGGTGTTAGGATTGTGAGTGTACATTTATATTCGTAGTTCATATGATCCTATGGTTTGCTTTATTAATATGAAAACCTTTGTGACGACTGCATACTTTTCATTAATCATATGATTAATTACACAAGATTGTGATAATGTTTTGTTAAACTGTTACTAGTTAATGTAAAACCATCGTGATTATGTTTGAAAAAGTGTAAGTAGGTAAGGTTCTCGCGGCTCGATGTAGTTACTTTAACTGTTGTTAAGATATGGAAGTTTGTTATTGTAGACTGGTTATTCATGTTAAGATGTGTTAGGTTTGTGTGAATGTACGTTATATTCGTAGTTCAGTTTGATGCCCCCATGTTTGCATGTTGATTGTTGAAAACCTTTGTTACGTAGCTTATTATCATTGATCAGTATGATAGTTAGACAAGGTTATGATAAAATTTTTCGTTAATATACCCATGTTAATGGTAAAAATATCCAGGAGATATGTTAGAAAAGTGGAACGTAGATTCCGTTCTGCACTCAAGGTAAGGTACTTTATTTCTTGTTAAGTATGGATTTTGTTAATCGTTAGGCATATAATTCATTGATCAGATGATTAATAGACCAAGGTTATGATAAAATTTGTAAATATTACTATGTTAATGTATAAATATTCAGGATTTGGGTTGGGATGGGGGAGGGTTTGCGATTTACTGATTTACATGTTATAGGGTATGTAAAAAACCCAAATTTCTTAAGTTATACATAAGAGTAGAGAACTAAATTTTTAGTAAAAACAAATGTTTAAAGCATATAAAAACGAAAATAAATAAAAGTTTTGTGTTATGTAATACAAAATCTGACATGCAATCAATAGATCATAGATGGGGAGGCGGCGTGAGGTGGCGGGAGGCTGAGGAGAGCTGGGGAGGTTTAAAGAGGACTCAAGAGGCTCCAAGGCTCTAGGAGGCTATTTTGAATATATAAAAAAAACGTAAATTTTTTAAAGTTATAAAAAAAAAAAAAAAGGGGAATAAAAATGTTAAATTTTTTTTTTTTTTTTAAATTTTTTTATTTTTTTAAATTAAAAATTTTTTTTTTTTTTTAATTTTTATTTTTAAATTTTTTTTTTTTTTAAATTTTTTTGTTTTACATTTTTTTTCTTGTATCGAAGAGTACCATAAAAAGATGTATTACCAAGTTTTCATCGGTTCCTAGTCAGTATTTTCAGGTTTTGGGGTCCGGAAACCCCCGTGGGGTGTGGCGCTATTAACCCATTATAGATTGATACCTATATCATGGGTATATACCGAGTCATCGTCTATGTCAATATTTCAGGTTAGGGGGGCCGGTCCCCCAAATTTGGTCCCATCGGCGGTCATTTTACTCCCGGGGGCATCTAAGATACATCCCCAGAAGGTTGTATACCGAGCTTTCATCAGTCTACGCCAAATTTCAGGATTTGGGCGGCCCGGTCCCCTCCAAATTTGCGTCCCCATCGTCATTTACCCCGGATAACATCTAAGATACAACCCTTAAAAAGGCTGTATATCAAGTTTCGTTGTTCTATATCAATATTTCAGATTTTGGGGCGGTGAGTACCCCATCTGGGGCACCCACAGTCATTTTACTCCCAGGGTCATCTAAGATACATCCCCAGAAGGTTGTATACCGAGTCATCACTCTACGAAAATATTTCAGATTGGGGGCTGGTCCCCCAAATTTGGCAAATTCGCGTCCAATTTTAACCCCGGATCTACATCTAAGATACACCCGAAAATGGCTGATATATAAGTTTCGGTTCCTATGTAAAATATTCAGATTTTGGGGTGAGTACCCCATCGGGGCACCCACAGTCATTTTACCCCCCCTGCTACATCTTAAGATAC
>JABUQX010139178.1:30000-40000 GCA_015478945.1 Trachelipus rathkii | reverse complement strand
GTAAAAAAGGTCCTATATAACTATAAATTATTTCATAATTTCCGTCTAAAAGGTGGAGTATGTGCCTATGTAAACATAAACACTCCTGTAACATGTCTCGAGAATCTCGAATCTCCTAACTTCGATGTTCTGTGGCTTAAAATCTTTCTTCCTTCTACTACAATAATCTTGTGCTTCTGCTACTGTTCTCCTAACAGAACAGATTTTCACTCCTTTTTTGAATATCTTACTACTTCTCACGAGACTGTTATATCTTCTCATCCAAATACTGAGGTCCTCTATTTAGGGGATTTCAATGTACACAACACTGAATGGTTGGGGTCCTCTCATACTGATTTAGGTGGGAATGAGGCCGAATCATTTACCATTCTCAACGATCTGGAGCAACTAATTAAAAAACCCACACACATTCCGGATCGTCCCAACCACTTTTAAACGTTGGAATTTCTTCCTCCACTAGTCCTTCTCTCTATTAATACACCACCCTTCGTTCCTATTGGTAAATCTGACCACAACCTAAATCTCTTAATTTTAATACTTTCTCTCCACCCATCCTGCCCTACTCGTTTTTTCTGGCACCTTGATCGGGCCGATTGGGGGGGGCGTTGCTTCTACGCTAACTAAAATTGAATGACTGCTTTGTCTATGGTGACGCTTCTCGATTTCGCCGATAAGGTGGAGATGTAGTCGTTGATAGGATGAGCAGGCTCATTCCTTCGACTAAAACTTTCTCTCATCATAATCCATGGTTTGATCATGCTTGTTCTGGCCATTCAGGCTAGAGACAGTGTATCGGGAGTGGAAAATTCTTGTTCGACTATCACTCTAGCTAATTTTCATTCAGCTAGAAATCGTTGCAGGGATACTCTTCGACTAGCAAAGCGGGCTTTCATCAAACGAAAGTGCTAACCTCCTTGGTTCTCCTACTCACACAAATCTCTGGCCTCTTGCCAAAAAAACACTTAACAACTTCTGTAAATCTGTCTTTCCTCCTCTTATTCGCTCTGATGGTACTGTTGCTACCTCCAACTGAAAATTTTTCAATCTCTGGCCTCCTATTTTCCTCTCTAACTCAACCCTGAACGATTCTGGCATTCCTCATCCTCTTCCTTCTCCGGTGTCCTGTGCCTTTGCCTGTGATTACATTTGATCGGGTGCATGGGCTCCTGAAATTTACGAACGTTAGGAAGGCGGGTGGCTGGATGGTATCTCCCGAGTTTTGAGGAGTGTGCTTCCGTGCTATCTCCGCCCTCGTTCAACTATATTCTCTATGTCTCAATACTTTTCCTCAGTGTTGGAAGCACGCACATGTCCAACCTATTCCGAAAAAGGAAGCCGTTTCATCTTTTCCAACCACGCTCTATAGCCTACTTGTAATTTATCTAAGATCTTTTGAAACTCTCTCAACTCTCTCATTTAGAAATCATCTGAAATCTCATTCACTTCTTTCCATCCGATAGCCAGTACGGCTTTCGGCACCGAGGTCTCTGGCGATATACTTTCCTATCTTACTGATTTATGGTTTTCCGCCCTTAGGAACTACGCGGGAAGACTTGCGTGGTGGCGCTTGGCATATACAAAGTTTTTGACCGGGTTTGGCACGCGTCAATGCTCTCCAAGCCTCCTTTGGGTTTCCTCCTCTTTGCTTACTTATGTCTAGCTTTTCTCAAATCGCTCAATATCAGCTGTTGTTGATGGGCGACTTCTTTTCTGTCAATAGTGGTGTTCCTCAGGGTTCTGTCTATCTCCTACTTTGTTACTTTTCATTAATGATCTTCTCACCTTCACATCTAACTCTATTCACTCATATGCCGATGACTCGATCCTTCACTCTTCAACTCATTTTCACCTCTGCCCTACTTACTCTCTAGAATTGCCTCTTGACTTAATCTTCCGATTCTATTTCTCGCTGATCTGATAGAATTTTCGGGTGGGGTCAGTCTGAACCTTGTGCTAATTATTTAAAAATCCTCAACTTAAGTAAATTTCTAAGATACCTTTCTAACTTTTCCTATCTCTTTCGGACGGTTCTCTTGATCTCTCTTGTTGACAATATAAACATACTTGGCCTTAACATAAACAAAATGTCTGAAACCACATCACAACGGTTGCTAGGGCGGCCTCAAAGAAACTGGGAGTTCTGTTTAGACTGCGAGAGACTTTTTTTCCTCTTCCCAGTTGCTCCAGCTATACTAAGGGCCTCATTCTTCCTTGGGAGTACCAAGCCATATCTGGGGGCTCTTGTTTCACCCGGCTTGGATAGGGTCGAGTCAAGGTCAAAAGGCTTATAAACTGTTCTGTACTTTCCAGTTCCCTTGGACCCCATCTTTGCGGCGGGATGTTGGTGCTTTATCTTTTCTATGGGTACCGCAGCGGCAGGTGCTCGAGGGAGCTTATCACTCGCGTACCTCCACCTTTACGTCGCCCTTTTGTGTTGATGTAGGTAACTCCAGGCTAGTTCGCTGTGGTGCTTCCTTCTTCCTGCCACATCTGTTCTGTGGATTCCTCTTCCATCTTCTGTGTTTCCTGCTGAATTTAATCTTCCCACTTCAAAGCCTACGTCTGTTCTCATCTGCATAATTAGCTTTAGTTGTTGACTTATGAGGCGTGTAACACCCCTCCTTGAATAGGGCTCTGCCCGTGAGTGGTGGTGACAACTGTGTGATATATATATATATATATAATATATATATATATATATATATATATATATATATATATATATATATATATATATATATATATATATATATATATATATATTGTTATTCATATATATATAGTATATATATATATATATATATATATATATATATATATATATATATATATATATATATATATATATATATATATATATATTGTCACAAGATGGGATTTCCGCCAATAAATAAACGTGACAATCCCCGGAGTTCTTTTATTCAAATCACAAAATAATATAAACTAAGTTGTCGAAGGTATAACTTCACAATGTAAACCACTACTTCAGATAGAAAAGTTCAATAAATATTCACGAAGTCCTTTTGGTTCCAAATCGTTTCCAAGTCGCTAGAAGACTTCAACAGACTATCAGTAGACTAATCAATAAACGATCACAAAAAATCTTCTGAATGCTAGATCAGATCCAAGTCACAGATGGACTTCCACAGACTATCAGTAGTCAGTTCGATAATTAATCACAAAGCGTTCCTTCTGACCTGTAAATTATTCTTCAGTGAATAAACACAAAGTCTTCTTTTAAATTCGTAAGTAATTCTTCAATGAATAGTTTCTGAGTCAAGCTCAAAGTCTTCAAGTGATTTCAGAACGTTCTAAGTTTCTCTTCAAAATAACTTCCAATAAATTCTTCTCAAGTGTCTATCTTCTTCCACAAAAGTATTCTCTCTGAGTATTCAATAGATACTCTAAATCCTCTCTTTTAAATTAGTATTCCACCGGTGTCTTTCGATCGAATCAATATCTCTCCAATCCGTGTTCTTCTTGTAACTCTTTTCTGCCGTAGAGTTTTATTGAAACAGGATCTTCTTAAATAAGAGTCAGATACGATAGACAGGTCTCCAAAGATAGATTTCCAACAAGAGATAGAACCCCTTTAAATACTCATAAGACAATCCAAATTCTTCTATCAAGAACAATATTCCACTAATGTCTTTCAATTGTATAAAATATCTATCCGATCTGTATTCCTCTTATAACTCTTTTCTGCCGTAGAGTTTTACTGAAAAACAGAATCTTCTAAATATGAATTTAATACAATAGACAGGCCTCTAACGATAGATTTCCAACAAGAGATAGAACCCCCGTGTGAACAAATTAACCTCTATTTATGAACTTTCACTGTATCGAAGATATCAGGTGTGAAGTTACCTTTGATATCTTTATTCCCACGGGATAATTTTATCTTAAAATTAAATTTTCTTAAAATTTTTTTAAATAGAAATTATCCTTAAATTAGTTGCTTTTATCAAATAAATAATATTTCCACGAAAATAAATAAATCTAATCGCTCATCTCTGCGGAGCTTAAAATTTCATCCTTGATATTCCTAATAGCATAACACACGCCCCCATTAAGAAAGAAAACAGGGCTTTTCTTTTAACAAAAACATTAAACTTCACATCCCAGTCCTCGTCAGGTAATCTCAAATCTTCAGTGAATGTTTTCCGAATCAAGGGTATTTCTTTCAAAGGTATTTCTTTTCCTGCTGCTACAGCTTTGGAAATTCTAGCCACCCTGGTTGTGGTTTTGCTTCCAAATGAGAGGACCTTGTTATGATAGGCGCATGAGTGAGTGTGTGATTTTATGATATAATAGATTGTTATGTTTTATGTCTTTTCTATTTTTTTTTAATGATCTTTAGGTATTGAGATTAGTGTAATTCACTATGCTCTAAACTGTAATTAAATATTACTGAAAGTCTCCTACTGAGGACAATTTTTGTGTCTGTTCAGGTAGCCAAACGGAGATTCGAACTCTCGGCTGAAGAAAATTACTATCTTTAAACGAGAAAAGACTCGCTATAGTCCAATGAGCTACCAATAACCATATAAGTATATATATATATATATATATATATATATATATATATATATATATATATATATATATATATATATATATAGATATTTGGTTTAAAGCGACAAATATACGCGAAGCGAGATCGCTTGTGTACGATAAGTGGTTTCGAACGGAACAGAGCTATGGCAGCAAATTTCCACAAAAAACATTATATATATATATATATATACCCGTCGCGCACCTTACTCCCATTCTTGGGAAAATATAAGGAAGATGAAGAAGAAGATATATAAATATATATATATATATATATATATATATATATATATATATATATATATATATATATATACTAATATTTAAATTTTTTTTTTTTTTTAATTTTTTTTATAAATGTTTCGTATCTTTCTTCCCTTTGATGTTCTTGCTTCCAAACAAAAGCACATAAATAGCTCAATAGGAATTGATTTCGCAATCCACTTTTGGGCAATTTTCTTTTAATCTACAATGTAATATTTTATTACTTCTATTTCATATAAACAAATTCATTTTATATTATAATTCTATTTCATAGAAACAAATTCATTTTATATTACATTGTGGTACATTTTATTTTGTTACGTAACATTATTATTCCTGAAGACGTGGTTAGTTAGGTTAGGTTAGGTTAGGTTAGGTTAGGTTAGGTTAGGTTAGGTTAGAAGTTAGGTTAGGTTAGGTTAGGTTAGGTTAGCTGCTAGGTTAGGTTAGTTAATAGGGTTAGGTTAGGTTGTGTTTAGGTTGCCAGGTTGTGTTAAATAGTTAGGTTAGGTTAGGCTAGGTTAGCTGCCAGGTTAGGTTAGGTTAGGTTAGTTAACACACGGTAAGACATTTTTTCTTATATTCCAACGTACCTTTGACCACAATCCTTCTATGGTGTTAGTGTGCGCACCAGTTTCTGGGTTTACAAAATTTAGTGAATGGTTCACAGTTAAATGATGTAAGTCTAGAGAATTTAGATTTTTATAGCCTTTCCATTCGTCTGTAATTACAGTCGATCCCTTTTCAATGTATTCTTCTAGAATTGCTCGTAACGTTTCACTTTTACGATTACACACAGGCACCAAGAAACACTTATTACTTCCTCTCTCAATGCCACCAACTACCCACTTTCCTTCAACCTTTCTACCTTTATTGTATTTTCTTTTTCCAAAAACGGATTCGTCAACCTCAATGACCTTCTGTCTGCCACCAATCTTTTTTCTCGAATTTAGAACTTCTGTAACACACACTTCTCTACAATAGTTAAACCAATCTACAACAGCATTTGTGGAAATGCCTAACATGAAACGAACTTGTGTCGCATTTACATCATTTAAAAAAAAATATATTATTTTTAATACAGTACAATAGCTGAGACGCGAGCGATGTAGAAATGAGCCTTTTGGAGAACAACAATATCTTTTACCGCATTTATTGCATTTAAAAAAAAAAACCTTTCGTTTATATATTTGACATTTTATATTACAATTAATACACTTTAATTCACTTAGTAACAACTTGAAGTGCTGTAGAAAGGCTAAGAGATCATTATCATCAGAACATATTGAATATATATCATCCAATAACATATTTTAAAATAAATTAACACACATGTTAACATTTAACGTTTCCGAATAACACTAGCGTGACACTAGCCTATATTAATTATTAGCTTTGATTTATTACCGAAAATATGACTCCGTTCCATTGTACCATGCCAGACGTACGTTCTGCTAATAATATTCAATTAAATATTTATTAATTATATCAAATTTTTATAAAGTGAAAATAATTTTTCCTAATTAAATACATAAAAATGTATATTTTTGTTTAAATAAAATAATACTAAAAATCTATTTTGTTTTTCTCATACAACTGTCGCTCTAAACCAATTATCACCATATATATATATATATATATATATATATGTATATATATAGTATATATCTATATATTATGTATATATATATATTATATATATATATATATATAATTATATATAATATATATAAATATCATACTAATATATATATATATATATATATATATATATATATATATATATATATATATATATAATTTTTTTATATTTATAAATATATAAAGATTATAAAAATAAATAAAATATATAAATATGTTTATCTGTTTTTTTATATATATATATATATATATATATATATATATATATATATATATATATATATATATATATATATATATATGTATATATATAGTAATTGCTTAGATTAATACCGTATGGGAATAAATCTATATTTTTTCGATAAAAATCGGTGCTATTAAGTATTTTTCCTACCCATGCCTGAAGAGCAAAACAACGGGCCAAATATATATATATATTATATATATATATATATAATAATATATAATATATATATATATATATATATATATATATATATATATATATATATATATATATATATTATATATATTAATATATATATATATATATATAGGTCAGAGTTTACTTTAGAACAGGCGTGTAATTAGACAATTACAAATGCTACACTACAACAAATGACATTGTCGTGGGTTTGACGCCGCCAACAATCTCAATAGTCGTGGGTTCTGGAAAAAAACAGAGAGAACAAAACAAACAATAATAAATAAAAACAATAATAAAACTCGGGAACAAAATCAAAAGCAAAACATACAAATCAAACACACAATTTTATTTAAAAAAAAAAACACCACAGCAAGGTGATTCGTTAGTGTAATCCCCTCACCACAACAGGGTAACGCAACTTCCTCACCACAGCAAGGTAAACCGATCCGAAATATATCAGATATCAATGACCATTTATTGATATCCAAAAAAAAAACTTAAATCTACAATGAACCTTAATCCTAAAATAAATAACCTTAATACTATAGACTATATAATGAGTCAAACTTCTCCAATAGTACTCCTTCTGAATTCTCCTACATTTATCCACACAAGTTCTCCAATACTACTACTTCTTACTTCTCCACACAATTCTCCAATAATCCTCCTTTGCAATTTAATCAAATTATCTCCTCCAATTGTCCACACAGTTCTCCAAAATACTCCTTCTCAATTCTCCAATTCTCTAAACTGTTTCTTTATTCAATCACAATTCTCCAAACTCCTCAATTCTACACCCAATCCTCAAATGATACTCTTTTCCAAACTATTGCTTAACTATTCCGTTTTGTTCTTTTCCTTTTCGTTACACAATAAATGTCAACCTTCTTAGTATTTCTGTTATTCTAATGTGATTTTGAATAAGCTCTAGAAAAAACCGAAGAATAGAGAAAAAACATCTCATAATCGCATAATCACATAAATAATAATAATAATAATAATAATAATAATAATAATAATAATAATAATAATAATAATAATAATAATAATAATAATAATAATAATAATAATAATAATAATAATAATAATAATAATAATAATAATAATAATTAATAATATAATAAATAATAGTAATAAAATAATAATATAATAATAATAATAATGATTAATAATAATAATAATAATAATAATAATAATAATAATAATAATAATAAAAATAAATAATAATAATAATAATAATAATAATAATAATAATAATAATAATAATAATAATAATAATAATAATAAAATTAAGATTTTATAACAAAATAAATAAATTCAATAACTATTACGAATTAAATAATTGAATGAATTAAAGAATAAATTATGAATGAAAATATCATAAATATTAAATAAATATGAATAAAATTATGAAATTATATTAATAATGAATTCAAAAATCTATGTGAATAATATAAAAATAATCTTAAATTAAATAATAAAAAAAAATGACTTTAATAACTAATGATTAATAACTTAAAATATTAAATAAAAAAATTATAGTAATAGTATAAAAAAATCAGCCACTGAATGGATCATCAAAAAAATCAATCAAAAATAACATTCACACTTACCTCAACAGAATAAAAAAATCAGCCACTGAATGGATCATCAAAAAAATCAATCAAAAATAACATTCACACTTACCTCAACAGAATAAAAAAATCAGCCACTGAATGGATCATCAAAAAAATCAATCAAAAATAACATTCACACTTACCTCAACAGAATAAAAAAATCAGCCACTGAATGGATCATCAAAAAAATCAATCAAAAATAACATTCACACTTACCTCAACAGAATAAAAAAATCAGCCACTGAATGGATCATCAAAAAAATCAATCAAAAATAACATTCACACTTACCTCAACAGAATAAAAAAATCAGCCACTGAATGGAAACACGACCCTTGACAGCAAAAATAAACATTCACACTTACCTTCAACAGAATAAAAAAAATCAGCCCTGAATGGATCATCAAAAAAAAATCAATCAAAAAAAACATTCCACACTTTACCTCACAGAATATAAAAAATCAAGCCACTGAATGGGATCATCAAAAAAATCAATCAAAAATAACATTCACACTTACCTCAACCAGAATAAAAAAATCAACCACTGAAGGATCATCAAAAAAATCAACAAAAATAACAAAAAAACTTACCTCAACAGAATAAAAAAATCAGCCACTGAATGGAAACAAAAAAATTCAATCAAAAATAACATTCACACTTACCTCAACAGAATAAAAAAATCAGCCACTGAATGGAAACACGACCCTTGAGGCAGAAACAACTTCTCGGAAGACAGAAACAGCTTCTCGGGAAACCAGATTCAAACGGGAAAAAAAACATTAACCCTTTAATCAATCATAAAAATAATAATAATAATAATGAAAAAAATTACCAATAATAATAAATAATAAATAATAATAATAACAATAATAATAATAATAATAATAATAATAATAATAATAATAATAATAATAATAATAATAATAATAATAATAATAATAATAATAATAATAATAATAATAATAATAATAATAATAATAATAATAATAATAATAATAATAATAATAAATAATGTTATAATTACCTATTGCACGTAAATCGTTGAATCAAGTTAATCGTCTTTTTTTCACTCTTGGTGGACCAAAAAAAAAGTTCAAAATTACACAAAAAGTATTTATTGTCCACTTTTATCTCTCTAGAAAATATGGATATATAATAAATAAAAATATCCCGAAAAATAGTAAATTTGCCTTGAACTAATTTATAAAAAAAAACACTAATAAAGAAACTGTAACACTGCACTCCTTGTAAATCCTTGTTGTTGGACGTTCTAGAAGCAATCCTAAAAAAATAAATAAGACTGGTAAATTATGAGACAAAAACAAAAACAAAAAATCCTAAATCCAAAATTACTACAATATTTTTGTAATCAGTGACGAATTTTAGTTTAGAAAATGTAATAAAAAATATAGAGAAGGCTTAAAATAAGAATTTCAAATTTTTCATAATGTAAATAAAATTATACGATAAGAGCGGCAGCATTAGTATTTCCGTAACAAA
>JABUQX010139178.1:10000-22500 GCA_015478945.1 Trachelipus rathkii | reverse complement strand
CGATGAAACTCGGGATATACCCTTCATATCTAGTACCCATATCATATATGGGTTAAATATCCGTTCACATCCCAAAGGGGGGTCACCAGCCCCACAAAACTGAAATATTGGCGTAGAACAACGAAACTTGGTATACATCTTTCTTATGATGTATCCTCGATACAGAAAAAAAAAAAAAAATTAAAAAAATTTAAAAATTAAAAATTAAAAATTTTTTTTAAAATTAAAAAAATTAAAAATTTTAAAAATTTTTAAAAATTTAAAATTTAAAAATTTTAAAAATTTAAAAATTTTTTTTAAAAACAAAATTAAACATTTTTTTTATTCTTTTTAAGTTTATAACTTAAAAAATTTACGTTTTTTATATAAATCAAACACCCTCTAGAGCCTCTGGAGCCTCTGGAGCCTCTGGAGCCTCTTGAGCCTCTTGAGCCTCCTCCCCTCCCCGTCTATGATCTAATGATTCATGTCATATTCTGTATAACATAACACAAAACTTTTATTTATTTTTGTTTTATATGCTTTAAACAGTTTGTTTTTACTAAATTTTTACGTTTTTCATATTTATAACTTAAGAAATTTGGTTTTTTACATACCTTATAACATGTAAATCAGTAAATCAAACCACCCTCCCATCCCTGACCAAATCCTGGATATTTATACATTAGCATAGTAATATTTAACAAAATTTTATCATAACCTTGTCTAATTATCATACTGATCAATGAATATATGCTAACGTAACAAAGATCCATACTTAACAACAATAAAGTAACTAACATAGAACCTTAAAACGTAACCCATTACACTTTTTCTAACATATCACTGATATTTTTTACATTAACATAGTAATATTTAACAAAATTTTATCATAACCTTGTCTAAATATCATACTGATCATTGAATATATGCTAACGTAACAAAGTTTTCACATCAATAAAGCAAACATAGCATCACCTGAACTACGAATTATAACGTACATTCACAAACCTAACACATCTAAACATGAATAAACAGTTAACATTAACAAGCTTTCTTACTTAACAACAGTAAAGTAACTAACACAGCGCAGAACGTAACCTACTTACACTTTTCTAACATATCACTGATGTTTGCATTAAATATGTAACATTTAACAAAAATTATCACAACCTTGTGAGTATCAAATGAATATATGCTAACGTAAAGTTTTCACAGCAAACATAGGATCATATGAACTACGAATATAATGTACAACAATCCTAACATCTTATACACGAATAAGCAGTCAACATTAACAAAGTTCAATACTTAACACTGTGACATAACTAACATTTGCATACAATACGTAACTTATTCACACTTTTCCAGACATATCACTAACATATCATTATTATTTTTGCATGAACATAGTAACATTTAACAAAAATTTATCACAATCTTGTGTAATTATCATACTGACCAACGAAAATACGCTAACGCAGCAAAGATTTCACATCAATAAAGCTAACATATCATAACCTGATGTAACAATATAATGTATAACATCAAATCGAACATACCCTATGCCTGAATAAATCACTAAAATTAACAAAGTCCCACACTTAACAACAGTAAATTAACTAACATAGCGCTCGAAAACGTAACCTATTCACACTTTTGTCAAGCATATCTCTAACATAGCAATGTTAATTTTAGATTAACATGGTAATATTTAACAAAAATATATCATAACCTTGTCTAATTATCATACCGATCAACGAATATAGACTAACGTAACATAGTTTTTCACATTAATAAAACTTACATATGATCATCTGAACTAAGAATATAATCCACACCGATAAACCTAACACACCTTAAACATGAATAAACAGCTAACATTAACAAAGTTCAATACTTAACAACAGTGAAGTAACTAGCAAAACATATAGAACGTTGCCTTTCACATCTTTTTTTCTTTTTGTTTTAAAAACTTTTATTTATTTTAACTTTATTTCTTTAAAACTTTTTGTTTTAAAAAACTTTTAGCTATTTTTAATTTTATTTCTTTAAAACTTTTTAGTTTTTTTTTTTTTTTTTAAACTTTTAATTTTTAACTTTATTTTTTTAAAATTTTTTTTTTTTTTTCTAAAAATTTTATTTTTTATGTTTATAACGTAAAAATTTACATTTTTACATAAACTAAAACAGTAAAACAGTAAATAACAAAGTTTTCACATCAATAAAGCTAACATAACATAACCTGATGCAAGAATATAATGTATAACATCAAACCTAACAAAATACCATACTTGGCAACAGGAAAGTAACTGACGTTGCGTACAGCCCGTACCATATTCACACTTTTTTTCAAACAGATCTCTAACATATCACTATTATTTTACATTAACATAGTAACATTTAACAAAAATTTATCACAACATACTCGCCAACAAATATATGCTGACGTACCAAAGTTTTTCACATCAATAAAGCTAACATATCATATCCTGAACTAGGAATATAACGCACAATGACAAAACCTAACATACCTTATGATCGAATAAATGACTAACATTAACAAAGTTTCATACTTAACAACACTAAAGTAACTAACAATGCATACAGAACGAACATGTACGAAGCTGATGTGGTTCCTGTTTCACTAGAGTTATCAAATACAAGTCGAGAAATTGTTCAAACTCCTCCCACTTTTCGAAATATTACGCAATACCTATGATTCTTGTTTGGTTCGTTTTCGAAACATTACGCAATACCTATGATTCTTGTTTGGTTTCGTACCTCTAACATATTAACGTTAATCTTACACTAACATAGTAACATTTAGCAAAATTTATCACAACATTGGTTAATTATCATGCAGACCAGCGAAAGTATGCTAACATAATAAAGTTTCCACATTAAAAAAGCTAACATAGCATCAACTGAACTAAGAAAATAATGCCCAAAGACAAACATAACACATCTTAAGCAGGAATAAGCAGTCAACATTAACAAAGTTCCACACTTAACACCAGTAAAGCAACTAACATGGTATGCAAAACGTAACCTAATCTTACTTTTTCAAGCATAACTCTAACATATTAACGTTAATCTTACACTAACACAGTAACATTTAACTAATATTTCACAACATTGGTTAATTATCATACAGAGCAGCGAAAGTATGCTAACGTAACAAAGTTTCCACATCAATAAAGCTAGCATAGCGTAACATAAACTAAGAAAATAATGCACAAAGACAAACCTAACACAACTTACACACAAATAAACTGTTAACATTAACAAAGTTCCACACTTAACACCAGTAAAGTAACTAACATGGTATGCAAAACGTAACCTAATCTTACTTTTTCAAGCATAACTCTAACATATTAACGTTAATCTTACACTAACACAGTAACATTTAGCTAAAATTTATCACAACATTGGTTAATTATCATACAGAGCAGCGAAAGTATGCTAACATAACAAAGTTTCCACATTAATAAAGATTACTTAGCATCATCTAAACTAAGAATATAATACACAATAACAAACCTAACACATCTTAAACAGGAATAAACTGTAAACGTTAACAAAGTTCTACACTTAACAACAGTAAAGTAACTAACATAGCACACAAAGACGTATCCTATTCACACTTTATCAAGCATATCTCTAACATATTAGCGTTAATCTTACACTAACACAGTAACATTTAGCAAAAATTTCTCACAACAGTGGTTAATTATCATACAGAGAAGCGAAAGTATGCTAACGTAACAAAGTTTTCACATTAATAAAGATTACTTAGCATCATCTAAACTAAGAATATAATACACAAAGACAAACCTGACACATCTTAAACACAAATAAACTGTTAACATTAACAAAGTTCCACACTTAACACCAGTAAAGCAACTAACATGGTATGCAAAACGTAACCTATTCTTACTTTTTCAAGCATATCTCTAACATATTAACGTTAATTTACACTGACACAGCAACATTTAACTAAAATTTCACAACAGTGGTTAATTATCATATAATCAACGAATATACTCTAACATAATAAGGCTCTACATCAATAAAGCTAACATGATGTAACATGAACTAAGAAAATAATGCCAACCTAATATCCTACAATAATGAATAAACTGTTAACATTAACAAAGTTCCACTGAGTTCTTTATATGTCAACCACCGAATATAGTGCTAACATAATACTGTGCCAGACACAAAGCCAACATAGCATCATATGAACTAGGAAATACTGTACAACGACAAACCTAACACAACTTATGCCCTAATAAACAGTTAACATTAACAAAGTTCCTCACTTAACACCAGTAAAGTAACTAACTTTACATACAAAACGTAATCTGTTCATACTTTTTCCAAGCATATCTCTAACATATTAACGTTAATCTTACATTGACACAGTAACATTTATCAAAAATGTGTCATAACCATACCTAACCATCATAATACCTAACGAGTAAATACGAATAAAGTGACCAATCTATCAAAGATGCCACCATCTTGAACTATGAATTGACACTATCTTCATCAAAGTGTCACTCGTTTCGAGTATAACATCATTTGGCCTATGAATAAACGTAGACATTAGCAAAAGTCTAGGGCAAACCTAACATTATTCAACAAAAACTTAACCTAGGTTCACGTTTCTAACACATCATCGTCAGTTAACACAGTAATATCTTACAAAAACTCATCATTTCTCTAACAAATCAGTGTTATTTTCACATTGTCATAGTAATATTTAACATAACGTACTTAACTTACGAATAAACAGTTTTCATTAACCAAGAGTATCTAAAGCAACACATTACCTTCCGAGAGTAACAAAAGTTTAGCATAAACCTGTCTAATCATCATACTGACAAAGAATATAATGCTGACGTAACAAATGTTTTACATCAACTTCGTAACTTCCGACCTTTGTAAAATATTACTGTGTTAACTGACGACTTATGTCCTTACATTAACCTAGGTTAAGTTTTTGTTGAATAATGTTAGGTTTGCCCTAGACTTTTGCTAATGTCTACGTTTATTCATAGGTCAAATGATGTTATACTCGAAACGAGTGACACTTTGATGAAGATAGTGTCAATTCATAGTTCAAGATGGTGGCATCTTTGATAGATTGGTCACTTTGTTAAGGGATTTTGTTAGATAATACGGCTTTACCTGTTGCTAATATGCTCGAAAAGTGGGAACATATCGAGTATTGTATGACCTGTTAGCTAGTTTACCTTGATCAGTAGGGAATTTTTCAGGATGTTAGGCCTCAGCCCTTCGGGCTGAGGCCTAAATAGGGTTTGCATTTGTACATTATATTCCTAGTCGCTGTTATGAATTGTTAGCTTTATTGATGCTAAAACTTTGTTGGTTAAGCATATATTCGTAGGTTAGTATATAAAGAACATATTTTTATGGTATGTTTGTTCAAAATGATACTTGAAATATGACTTGAATCAATAGCTCAATAGATCACAGGCGGGTGGGACGGGTAGGGGACTGCGGGGATGAGTGGTTTGATTTACTGATTTACTGATTTACTGCTTTTAAATCAGTAAATTATTACGTTTTACTGTGATATTTTACTCAAAGAACTTATTTTTATGTTATGTTAGGATAAAATTTTGTTATTTTTTGTTATGTTTGGTTAAAACTTTGTTATGTTTGCGATTATTCGCTAGGGATTATGATATTTAGACGAGATTATGATGAATTTTTTGTTAAATGTTACGAAGTTGATGTAAAACATTTGTTACGTCAGCATTATATTCTTTGTCAGTATGATGATTAGACAATTTTAGCTAAACTTTTGTTAAATATTACGATGTTAATGTAAAATTAACATTGATATGTCAGAGATATGATTGAAAAAGTGTGAATAGGTTACATTTTGGACGAAGTGTTATGTGCTTTACTGTTGTTAAGTGCGAAAGTTTGTTAATGTTAGTGGTTTATTCGTGCGTATGGTGTGTTGGGTTTGTCGTTGTACATTATATTCTTAGTTCAGGTTATGTTATGTTAGCTTTATTAATGTGGAAACTTTGTTACGTTAGCATACTTTCACTGCTCTGTATGATAATTGAACAAGGTTATGATAAATTCTTGCAAAATATTGCTGTGTCAATGTAAAATTAACGTTAATATGTTAGAGATATGTTTGGTAAAAGTATGAATAGGTTACGTTTTGTATGCAATGTCAGTTGTTACTTTACAGGTGTTAAGTGTGGAACTTTGTTAATGTTAACAGTTTATTCGTGCTTAAGTTGTGTTAGATTCATCGTTGTACATTATTTTCTTAGCTCTGGTAATGCTATGTTAGCTTTATTAATGTGAAAACAATGTTACGTTAGCATATATTCGTTGGTTAGTATCCAAAGAACTTATCTTTGTACTACGTTGTTGTTGTTGTTGTTGTTGTTGTTGTTGTTGTTGTTGTTGTTGTTGTTGTTGTTGTCGAACGAGAATATATACCCTTTTGAACTGATATGGTTCATTCGTATGTCGTATTCTTGTTTACTTTCTTCTGATTGGTTGAAAGAAAGAATCTCATTACATTTAAGGGATGTTTATACACTATTTTCTTCAGTATGCTAGTTTTTCGCTGTGTTGATACGACGACATCTCCCTGCATCTCTACGTTTGTTGTTGATATCTTCACGAGGAGTTTCGTTATTCCCAACGATGTGTCATTTATATTTAATCGTAACCGAATGGCGACTGTTACATTGCTTGTATTCCTGCCAGAGGGTCAAATATAATAAGTATTGCATCACTTTATGCAAATAGTTAAAGCGTAAAATCATTTTTCATGTTTAGAGTTGATATTTTCTGAAAGGAGGCGGAGTCTAAAAAGAGATAAGTCTAAAAACTTTACTTTATTCGTATTTACTCGTTAGGTATTATGATGGTTAGGTATGGTTATGACACATTTTTTTGATAAATGTTACTGTGTCAATGTAAGATTAACGTTAATATGTTAGAGATATGCTTGGAAAAAGTATGAACAGGTTACGTTTTGTATGTAAAGTTAGTTACTTTACTGGTGTTAAGTGAGGAACTTTGTTAATGTTAACTGTTTATTAGGGCATAAGTTGTGTTAGGTTTGTCGTTGTACATTATTTTCCTAGTTCATATGATGCTATGTTAGCTTTATTAATGTGAAAACATTGTTATGTTAGCATATATTCGGTGGTTAGTATATAAAGAACTCAGTGGAACTTTGTTAATGTTAACAGTTTATTCGTGTGTAAGTTGTGTTAGGTTTGGCTTTGTACATTATTTTCTTAGTTCATGTTACGTCATGTTAGCTTTATTGATGTGGAAACCTTATTATGTTAGAGTATATTCGTTGATTAGTATGATAATTAACCAATGTTGTGAGAAATTTTAGTTAAATGTTACTGTGTCAGTGTAAGATTAACGTTAATATGTTAGAGATATGCTTGAAAAAGTAAGAATAGGTTACGTTTTGCATACCATGTTAGTTGCTTTACTGGTGTTAAGTGTGGAACTTTGTTAATGTTAACAGTTTATTTGTGTTTAAGATGTGTCAGGTTTGTCTTTGTGTATTATATTCTTAGTTTAGATGATGCTAAGTAATCTTTATTAATGTGAAAACTTTGTTACGTTAGCATACTTTCGCTTCTCTGTATGATAATTAACCACTGTTGTGAGAAATTTTTGCTAAATGTTACTGTGTTAGTGTAAGATTAACGCTAATATGTTAGAGATATGCTTGATAAAGTGTGAATAGGATACGTCTTTGTGTGCTATGTTAGTTACTTTACTGTTGTTAAGTGTAGAACTTTGTTAACGTTTACAGTTTATTCCTGTTTAAGATGTGTTAGGTTTGTTATTGTGTATTATATTCTTAGTTTAGATGATGCTAAGTAATCTTTATTAATGTGGAAACTTTGTTATGTTAGCATACTTTCGCTGCTCTGTATGATAATTAACCAATGTTGTGATAAATTTTAGCTAAATGTTACTGTGTTAGTGTAAGATTAACGTTAATATGTTAGAGTTATGCTTGAAAAAGTAGGAATAAGTTACGTTTTGCATACCATGTTAGTTACTTTGTTAATGTTAACAGTTTATTTGTGTGTAAGTTGTGTTAGGTTTGTCTTTGTGCATTATTTTCTTAGTTTATGTTACGCTATGCTAGCTTTATTGATGTGGAAACTTTGTTACGTTAGCATACTTTCGCTGCTCTGTATGATAATTAACCAATGTTGTGAGAAATTTTAGTTAAATGTTACTGTGTTAGTGTAAGATTAACGTTAATATGTTAGAGTTATGCTTGAAAAAGTAAGATTAGGTTACGTTTTGCATACCATGTTAGTTGCTTTACTGGTGTTAAGTGTGGAACTTTGTTAATGTTGACTGCTTATTCCTGCTTAAGATGTGTTATGTTTGTCTTTGGGCATTATTTTCTTAGTTCAGTTGATGCTATGTTAGCTTTTTTAATGTGGAAACTTTATTATGTTAGCATACTTTCGCTGGTCTGCATGATAATTAACCAATGTTGTGATAAATTTTTGCTAAATGTTACTATGTTAGTGTAAGATTAACGTTAATATGTTAGAGGTACGAAATCAAACAAGAATCATAGGTATTGCGTAATGTTTCGAAAACGAACCAAACAAGAATCATAGGTATTGCGTAATGTTTCGAAAAGTGGGAGGAGTTTGAACAATTTCTCGACTTGTATTTGATAACTCTAGTGAAACAGGAACCACATCAGCTTCGTACATGTTCGTTCTGTATGCATTGTTAGTTACTTTAGTGTTGTTAAGTATGAAACTTTGTTAATGTTAGTCATTTATTCGATCATAAGGTATGTTAGGTTTTGTCATTGTGCATTATATTCCTAGTTCAGGATATGATATGTTAGCTTTATTGATGTGAAAAACTTTGGTACGTCAGCATATATTTGTTGGCGAGTATGTTGTGATAAATTTTTGTTAAATGTTACTATGTTAGAGATATGTTTGAAAAAAAGTGTGAATATGGTACGGGCTGTACGCAACGTCAGTTACTTTCCTGTTGCCAAGTATGGTATTTTGTTAGGTTTGATGTTATACATTATATTCTTGCATCAGGTTATGTTATGTTAGCTTTATTGATGTGAAAACTTTGTTATTTACTGTTTTAGTTTATGTAAAAATGTAAATTTTTCGTTATAAACATAAAAGAATAAAATTTTTAAAAAAAAAAAAAAAAAAAAAAAAAAAAAATAAAAATTAAAAAAAAAAAAAAAAAAAAAAAACTAAAAAGTTTTAAAGAAATAAAATTAAAAATAGCTGAAAGTTTTTTAAAACAAAAAGTTTTAAAGAAATAAAGTTAAAATAAATAAAAGGTTTTTAAAAAAAAAGAAAAAAAGATGTGAAAGGCAACGTTCTATATGTTTTGCTAGTTACTTCACTGTTGTTAAGTATTGAACTTTGTTAATGTTAGCTGTTTATTCATGTTTAAGGTGTGTTAGGTTTTTCATTGTTTGTTATTCTTAGTTCAGATGATCATATGTTAGCTTTATTGATGTGAAAACTTTGTTATGTCAGCATATATTCGAGGGTTAGTATGATAATTAGACAAGGTTATGATATATTTTTGTTAAATATTACCATGTTAATCTAAAATTAACATTGCTATGTTAGATATATGCTTGACAAAAGTGTGAATAGGTTACGTTTTCGAGCGCTATGTTAGTTAATTTACTGTTGTTACAGGGACTTGTTAATTTAGATTTATTCAGGCATAGGGTATGTTCGATTTGATGTTATTACTATATTAATGTGAAAATATCCATGATATGTTAGCTTTATTGATGTGAAATCTTTGCTGCGTTAGCGTATTTTCGTTGGTCAGTATGATAATTACACAAGATTGTGATAAATTTTTGTTAAATGTTACTATGTTCGTGCAAAAAATAATAATGATATGTTAGAGATATGTTTGGAAAAGTGTGAATAAGTTACGTATTGTATGCAAATGTTAGTTATGTCACTGTTGTTAAGTATTGAACTTTGTTAATGTTGACTGCTTATTCGTGTATAAGATGTGTTAGGATTGTGAGTGTACATTATATTCGTAGTTCATATGATCCTATGTTTGCTTTATTAATATGAAAACTTTGTTACGTTAGCATATATTCATTGATCAGTAAGATACTTACACAAGGTTGTGATAATTTTTGTTAAATGTTACTATGTTAATGTAAAAACATCAGTGATATGTTAGAAAAGTGTAAGTAGGTTACGTTCTGCGCTCAATGTTAGTTACTTTACTGTTGTTAAGTATGAAAGCTTGTTAATGTTAACTGTTTATTCATGTTTAAGATGTGTTAGGTTTGTGAATGTACGTTATATTCGTAGTTCAGGTGATGCTATGTTTGCTTTATTGATGTGAAAACTTTGTTGCGTTAGCATATATTCAATGATCAGTATGATATTTAGACAAGGTTATGATAAAATTTTGTTAAATATTACTATGTTAATGTAAAAATATCAGTGATATGTTAGAAAAAGTGTAAGTAGGTTCCGTTCTGCACTCAATGTTAGTTACTTTATTGTTGTTAAGTATGGATCTTTGTTACGTTAGCATATATTCATTGATCAGTATGATAATTAGACAAGGTTATGATAAAATTTTGTTAAATATTACTATGCTAATGTATAAATATCCAGGATTTGGGTAGGGATGGGGGAGGGGTGGGTGGTTTGATTTACTGATTTACTTAAGTTATAAATATGAAAAGCGTAAATTTTAGTAAAAACAAACTGTTTAAAGCATATAAAACAAAATAAATGAAAGTTTTGTGTTATGTTATACAGAATATGACATGAATCACTAGATCATAGATGGGGAGGGGCATGAGGTGGAGGAGGGTGAGGAGGGAGGGGAGGAGGCTCAAGAGGCTCCAGAGGCTCCAGAGGCTCCAGAGGCTCTAGAGGGTGTTTGATTTATATAAAAAACGTAAATTTTTTAAGTTATAAACTTAAAAAGAATAAAAAATGTTTAATTTTTTTTTTTTAAAAATTTTTTAAATTTTTTAAAATTTTAAATTTTTAAATTTTTTTTTAAAAATTTTTTAAAATTTTTCAGTTTTGTGGGGCTGGTCCCCGAATTTGGTCAAATCGGTCATTTTACCCCGGATACATCTAAGATACAAAGATACAACCTAAAAAGGTTGTATATCAAGTTTCGTTTTTCTATGTCAATATTTAAATTTTGGGTGAGTACCCCGTCTGGGGCACCCACAGTCATTTTACACCCGGGGTCATCTAAGATACATCCTCAGAAGGTTGTATACCGAGTTTCATCATTCTATGTCAATATTTCAGTTTTGTGGGGCTGGTCCCCGAATTTGGTCAAATCGGTCATTTTACCCTGGATACATCTAAGATACAACCTAAAAAGGCTGTATATCAAGTTTCGTTGTTCTATGTCAATATTTCAGATTTTGGGGTGAGTACCCCGTCTGGGGCACACACAGTCATTTTACACCCGGGGTCATCTAAGATACATCCTCAGAAGGTTGTATACCGAGTTTCATCATTCTATGTCAATATTTCAGATTTGGTGGGGCTGGTCCCCGAATTTGGTCAAATCGGTCATTTTACCCCGTATACACCTAAGATACAACCTAAAAAGGTTGTATATCAAGTTTCAGCTTACTACATCAATATTTAATGTTTGGGGTGGGATCCCTTCTGGGGGATCCTAGACACCCTATACGGTCTTATAACCATCATATTCGAACTCTACGACCCCGATAACCCTTATAAGGACACCAACATTGTTGTTATACGACTGTTTATTACCTAACCCATGTAGATATATATCGAACTCAGAAACTGGATGCGAAGAAGAAACCACGGTGGAAAAATAATAATAATAATAATAATAATAATAATAATAATAATAATAATAATAATAATAAAACTTCAGAGGATGAGTCGGAATCGACGCGCTACGGCACGGTGCGGTGCGGCGCGGTGCGGTGCGGTGCGGTGCGGTGCGGGGCGATGCGGTGCTGAAGGACACGCAGAAGGGCTTAAAAAACAACTCAGAAGTGATCCCCTTCGGGGATCACTTCTTCGACGTAATAATAATAATAATAATAATAATAATGCTTGTATGCGCAAGCGCGCTCAGTCCGGAGCCGGAGTCGGAGCCGGAGTCGGAGCCAGAGTCAGAGTCGGAGTCGGAGTCGGAGCACCACACAACTCGAAATTATGATCACTTCGTGATCATAATTTCTTCGAAGTAATAATAATAATAATAAATAATAATAATAATAATAATAACAATACACACACAATAATAATAATAAATAATAAATAACATAAAAAGCAATTAACTTAGATCAAAAACACATGTTCTTATCAGCTACGCTGATAAGAACACGTGTCCTTATCAGCTACGCTGATAAGGACACTCAGAGAACGTATTCCAAATGTGGTCTTTGAATCTATTAATATATATATATATAT
>JABUQX010139178.1:0-5000 GCA_015478945.1 Trachelipus rathkii | reverse complement strand
AAATTTTTGCGATCTGTCGAAAGATTCCAATATCGTCAAAAAGAAGCTCCAGGTAATTAAGTATTTTCAAAGGAGTATTAAAATAAATTTGTGCACGCTTCTTTGTCCTAGTCTTGAGTTCTCAGAAAGTTTTTTTTTTGATATATATATATAGGTTTATTTTTTTTATTACTATTTGGTTATTTTCTTGAAATGGAACCAATAAATAAAGAGCAGGGAGACAAGGTGAACATGGAATAGAATAAACAGGGCACTGAAGAACAAAGTGCAATTGAGCACTTGGAAAAATTCTAAGTTGCCATAGCACAGGAGGAAAATCTGGATGTAGGTCGAATGACGACAGTACTAGAAGGAATATTGCAGGATTTAAAAAGTAAAAAGGGATCCACAAATAAAGAAAAAGGAGAGGAGGTGAAAGAAGTTGTCAATATAGGACAGAAAAGGGACCCTAAAGAAACTGCCACCATAATACAAAAAAAGAGAGTGAGGATTGAGGAGCAGGCTTTCCAGAAATGGAAGTTAGCTCATGAACAAAATATCAGGAGGAAAGATATAACAAAGAAGGCACGAAATGATTCCGATGAAGGAAGTAGTTCTGATAGAGCAGTAAGTGATCCATTTGATGTTGTAACTGATTCTGACAATAAACCTAAAAGGAAGAATAAATGAACAGGAAGTAGGAGGAAAAGAGCAGAAAGAAAGTACACAGTTGATGAAAGCCTACTGCAGAAGATGAATCTGAAGCTGAGAGCGAACTTGATCAAGGATTGAAAAAGTGGCTCAAAAGGTTAGTGGAGTTGGAAGAATCAGGTGTAGAATATAATAAGGCGGTAAGTAGGATATTTATCGTTTTGGCCGGTGAAATGGTAGAGGTGATGAAATCATTAGTAGGGCTAATGTTAAAGCTGTGAAACCTCTGAAATACGGAAAGGAAAAAGTACAAAAATTTGAGGCATTCATAGAAGACTATGAGAGGTATGCAAGGGAACAGTTAGGCAGAAACAAGAATCGTTGGGCAGTAGAGTTAAGGAATTTCCTAGAAGGTCCAGCACTGAGGACATTTATAGCATTATAGAGCAAAGGTTAAATATAGTACCATTATAGCCAGGTTAAAGAGTTGGTGTAAGGAAGAAAAAGAAAGGAGCAGATAGACTTGCAAAAGGAGTTTCAAAGATGAAATGCGAAAAACGAAAAAGGTGTCTGAGTTCGCATTAAGGATTTAACCACTTATGAGGCAGCTACTAAAGAGGGAGACCGAGACAAACAAGTGTTAAAAGAGCAATTTTTGAATTGCTTACCAAAACTATGGCAAGGAGATTTAAAATAAGAATGGGAAGTGAAAAGGAAGTGCTAAAGTAAGGTGGAAGGACATACTAAATTGGGCGCAGAGGAGATCAATTAGATGACTAGGAAGAGGAATCTAAAGATGAAGGCATACGGATAGCCACATTAAATGAGGAAACTAGTAGAAAGAAAGCACATATAAAGTCCGTTATGGTCAGCCAGTACACCAACAAAATACCAACACAAGATAATATATACGAGACAGAACACAGGAGATATAGGTGAAGGAAAACGGTGTTGCTGGTATGACAGGTCAGGTCACTTTAAAAGAGAGTATTGAAATATAATGGATGGTGTTTGAGGTGCGGGGAAGTGGTGAACATCGGACCAGAATGGATCAAGAAGAGGGCCCAGACAACAAGAACAAGGTTACAGAAGACAGGATCAACAGGACATGGGCAGACAAGGAAGATGATGGAAGAACCTTTGAAAAAAAAGTTTCTTGTGCGAAGAAACAGGCTATTGGAGGGAAACTTATCCGTTAAAGAAGAATAGGAAGAATGGATAAAGAGGGAAGAAGACACAGGCAACTTCTCTTGGGAAACGAGGGAGTCGTCAGCACTGGGACAAGCTGGAGAGAACCCCCAAATAAATCATCGTTTAGAAATCAGCCCGACATTCTAAGTTGTGTATTATTGGACCCAGAAGCAAAAGAATTCATAAGTAGGACAACTGAGAATATTGAGGATGCCCTACCACAGAGGATACCATATAGAGGGAGAGGAACAAATACAGTTAATAATGACAACTGGGATATATCACATAAGTAGTAATCCTATTGAAGGTAGGCAAGGTATTAATATAACACTTATTGAAATTCTATTGTGAAATTAAATAACGTAGAAAATGCCAGCTATATTAGATTCAGGATCTCAGTATTGCATTATAGGACAAGAACAGTTCAGGAGAATTCCAAATCCCGAAGTTGGAAAACAAAGTGATGAGACTACGAGGAGTAGGAGATCCGCAGTTGATTGTGAGTCCCATCGGACAGTAAAATTGAATCTCGATTGATGACATTAATTATGGTTCGGCAGACTTCATTGTGGTAGAAAGGTTGGAAAGAAGGCACGATTTTGGGAATGCAATTTTGATACAAAACAAAATTAAAATAGATGTAAGAGATGGTTCATTTACTAGGTATGGAGAACATACAAAGGAACAGATTTATTTTTACAGAAAGATCTGGGGGAATTGGTGTGAGGGCCGTGATCCCTACCAGTATGTACTACAGAAGAGGTTACGATTACAACATAAGGATTGAATCTCGGTGAAAGCAGAATGGAATTCACAAAGATCAAGCCCAGAGAAGGAATATACGACATTAAACCAGAAGAGTTATTGGTCGAAGGCGAAGAACACACCCGAAGAGGATATAATAAAAGGTTTAAATTAATGCCAGGATTGGTGCAATGGAAAGACAAAGAAGGAACTATACTGATAAAAAAACTGATACCAGGAAAATTAAAACTGGGAAGAGGTGAAAGAATAGGAATGGCTAATCTAGTGGTAGATGAAGATAACCTGAGACGATACCAAGGTAATGATTGTACAGTGAATACAACGGTACGGGAAATAGAGAAACAAGGAGCCATTGAAGAAGAATGGACGAAGGAAAAATTACAAAAGGAAATAAATTTCATGGAAGAACTAACTAAGGAACAACGCGAGGGAATAGTAAATGTTGGGGAAAAATGGAAAAATGCATTTAGAAGTGACGTGGATGTCAGTGAGACATCAATGACACCGTATAGGATCAAACTTCACGATTATACCCCTATATATCAACGGGCCAGGAGGTTTGATCAGAGAACAAATGAAGAAATTGAACATCAGGTAAAGGAGTTGTGTTTACGAGATATAGTGGAGCCGTGTGCTGCAGAGTGGAGCTCACCGGTAGTGCCGATACGAAAGAAAGATGGGACGCTCAGACTGTGTGTCGACTATAGAAGGCTTAACAAGGTGACAGAGGCGGATAGGTTCCCCATGGCGAACATCACAGAAACAGTTTTTGGTGCCATGGGGTGAAGTATTACACTTGTCTAGATTTGGTAAAAGGGTATTACCAAATGCAGCTGGAAGAGGATAGTAAGACTTTACTGCATTTTCTACAGTTAGTGGGCAGTACAGATTTAAAAGGTTTCGGGCTAAAAAATGGACCAGCAGCATTCCAGAGAGAGATGCAGAGGATACTGACAGGATTCAGCCGGGACAAGGTGGTGGTATATGTGGATGATGTCCTCCTGATATCAAAGGATTTTAAAGAACACCTATTACTGATCGAACAGGTCTTACAACGGTTCTCCGAAACCAATGTTAAAATTAAAATCAGCAAGTGCAGCTGGGTTCAAAAGGAAATTAAATTTTTAGGACATATCCTCAGCAGGACAGGAATAAGAAAGCTTCCAGAATTTATGGACCAGGTGGATAAACTGGAAAGACTGGGAATAATGTGGGTGAATTAAGACGGCACCTAGAACATAAACTTCCAGCGTAAGTTTATTAAGAAACTGTTCAGGAGTGGCAGCGCCCCTTAGTGCTTTAACAGGAGGAAAAAGAAGGGACAAAATCGAATGGACAGACGAAAGGATTAAAGCGTTTGAAGGTTTAAAGGATTAATGAAAGAGTAGTGGAACTGGCATTTCCAGACTTTTCAGAAGTTGCGGAACAAAATTGGAACTCTATGTGGATGCGAGTGGGTATGGGTGCAGGCTTGTGTCAGGAACAAGAAGGCGAACGAAGAGCGATTCGCCTATAATTCTCATGCATTTAATGCGTGCGGGAAAGGAGAACATCCACTCATTGAAAGAGAATTATTAGTCATAAGATGGGGAATTAAAAGCTTCCGCCCTTTTATTAGGTCAGGACTTCATACTATACACGGACCATAGACCTTTAGTGTATCTCCATACAATGAAGCTAGACAGTGCAAGTTGGCCCGCGTCCTGTACGAATTTTAAGTGAATATAGCTTCTCCAAATTCAATATTACCCAGGAAAGTGACAACGTCTTGTGCAGACACATGGTCCCGCTGCCAAAGAAAGCCAGGAGGAGGAAACTAATACTACAAATCCAGAGGTTTTACCAAAAGTGATTGGAAATAATAAGGCTAGTGCTAGAGGTGTGGATTCCTATTCTTGAGCTTGGAGGAAGTCCTAAAGGCGGAAACTTACTATGAAGAAGGACCATTAGGAGTTAAGAAGGTTCTTGTTAGAGGCTCTACTAAATAATAGGAAATTATATGGACTGGATAGGAAACCAAAATCTTGAAGTGGTTATAAAACCAACAGTGTTCCAGAAGAGAACCACCTGGAGGTATTACTGGTAGCCAGCGACGAATTCAACCTGAGGATTTGCCGCACCACGGGATCTGTTGTTCAGTTATTTATATTGGGCCTAAAGCAGAAAAACGTAACGACTTAAAGGATGTCCACACATTGCATAGAGTGTCCCATTTTAACCCACTGAAGGACGATGGGGACATTTGATGCAAATAAGGATGACTCCATAGTAGATGAACTGGCACTGAGGAACAAGAAGTACCATCTGAGGAGGAAAATGAAAATACCTGGACAGTGGAAGAAAGTGAAGAAGATAATCTGTTGCAGCGACTATCAGAGGAAGGATTGGGAGGAACTTGCTAATGAAGGAAAGAG
>JABUQX010139177.1:0-42349 GCA_015478945.1 Trachelipus rathkii | reverse complement strand
ATATATTGTTATATATATTGTTATAAATATATATATTATTATTATATATACATATATATGTATATATACATTATTATATTATTATTATTACAGTTATATATATATATATATTGCTATTATTATTATTACATACATATGTTATATATATATAAATAGAGTAAAACGACGATAATTATAACAGCACAGAGTGGCGCTGGATCCTGTCCGGCGAATGGTAAGACTAAAAATTTTTAGCCTCTAAATCACGAAAGTGGTTTAAACACGCAGCACAGCCTCGTTATATTTGTTGCACTTTTGGTGATCGGCCTGTTGGCGTAACGAGGCCTTCGTAGTTTGTTACAGTTGGGGAGAGATTTTAGCGCGGGACACCACCAGCAGGTCGTCACCCGTATTAGTAACGCGTGATTGCTGCCACTCCCAGACTGAGCCAGATCTGCAGGTTAGCAGAATCTTTAAGATTTACCTCTTCTAATATTATCTTCTCAAACGGATTTTCTACCCTCCCACACCTCCCAAAACATTCCCCAATGTGTTTACAAAATCCCATGCCTAACTACACCTCTTGTTACATTGGAGAAACTAATGATTTCATTAGACGTAAAAAACAACACAATGAAGACCTCATAAAAGACTCACAAAATTCTGCCCTCACTTCACACAGATCACAACTCAATCACAAAATTAACCTTAATCACATGACCCCTATCATACAGGTATTTGACCCCTTACAACGCAAATTAATTGAATCCCTTTGTATAAAAAATCTCCCCAACTATAACAAACTACAAGGCGAATACTCTCTAGATCCCACACTTAACAAATTATTGATCACCACACCTTTTTCTAATAAAGTTAAACACATATACTTAATTAATTTATTCTTCTTACCATTTTATTATATTTAAACTTTCCACTTTTCATTGATTTAAATTTAAAAAATTTTAGTCTTCCATTCACTGCGTCGGACAGAGGATCCAGCACGGATCGAAAGCTAACGCCCTTCACAATCAGAAGACTTTCTCTTGTAATATATATGTTATAATTATCGTGTTTTAAGATTACTTTAGGCCTCCTATTATTCTACCTACAACCTAGCGATTAACAGCTTCGAAATAATCTATATATATATATATATATATATATATATATATATATATATATATATATATAGCAGAATATTATATATATAATATATATATATATATATATATATATATATATATATATATATATATATATACAGAGATATACATGTGTTATATATATATATATATATATATATATATATATATATATATATATATATATATATATATATATATAGTATATATATATATATATATATATATATATATATATATATATATATATATATATATATATATATATATATATATATAGTATGGCTAACATATTGTAGCACGAACTATTGGTAAAAATATCGATATTTTTGGATATCGATACTGTATCGATTATTTGCCACGTTGTTTCCTGAGGGTATTTTTGGCACCACTTCGGAGAAGGGATGCGCCAAACGGTTGCGTAGCAACCGTCGTACGTGCCTCCCCCCTTAGTTTCGGCCCCCCCCCTTTTGATGTTTTGACCTTGATATTTCTGACCTTGATACCGTATCAATGCCCGAAATTGGACCTTTCATAAAGGTTAGTGGGGATTAGGTGGGATTGTTATAATGGGGAACCTGACGGTACCTGTTGTAGGTAACTGTCCTGACATGAGGTCATGTATGTACCTGTCCTGTATGTATCTGTCCTAACTTGAATTCATTTTATTTCCATCCACATTCACACCTACACCTACACACACACAAACACACTGCTACTTATATACACACACGTACACCCGCATACTACTTATACACACATACACCCACCAATAGACTCCTACACCTACACACACAAACACACACACACATATAGACACATACACACATACCTAGACACATACACCCGCCCTATATACACGCACACCAACCCCGCCATAGGTACATACACCCACCCTAGATACATAAACCCACCCTAGCTCACACCTACACCTAAACTTACACCTACACACACACACTATGACACTTATACACACATACACCCACCCAAAGACACTTACACTCACCCATAGACACTTACACTCACCCATAGACACTTACACTTACACTCACTCATATACACTTACACTACCACACACACACTCGATATCTTAATGCCTCTGCTTTGATGCCTCAACTTTGATGCCTCAGCTTTGATGCCTCAACTTTGATGCCTCAACTTTGATGCCTCAGCTTTGATGCCTTAACTGATGCCTCAACTTTGATGCCTCAGCTTTGATCACTCAACTTTGGTGACTCAACTTTGATGGCTCAACTTTGATGGCTCAGCATTATTGATGCCTTAACTTTGATGGTTCATCTTTGTTGGTACCTATATTGATGATTCAACTTTGACGGTTCATCTTTGACGGTTCAACTTTGACTGTTCAACTTTGATGGTTGCCAATCACCGTAAGGAGTGTCTAGGAGTGTTCTATTAGTGTTCTATGAGTATCAGATGAGTGCCAGGTGAGTGCCAGGTGAGTGCCAGGTGAGTGCCACATATTGAATGCTGGTTATGCCACATGGCGCCGCTATGAGTACCACATAGTGCCGCGGAGTATTATAGTGTCAACTTCGGAGTCCCACTTTTTTCAAGCCTTTTCTAGCCTCCCCTGAGCCTAGAATAGCCCTAATATTGGTGTCTACCCCTAGGTTATAAGGTATGAGGAATCGATTGGTGTATATTATAAGTTGCTAGGATGCTTCCTAGTATGAGTTAGCTTTTTCTAGCCTACCCTGATCATAGAACAGCCCTAATATTGGTGCCTACCCCTATGTTATAAGGTATGATGATTCGATTGGTGTATATTATAAGTTGCTAGACTGCTTCCTACTATGAGTTAGCCTTTTTCTAGCACTTCTAGCCCGACAGAATATATATCTAAAGAGTTACACATTTAGGCAGTGAACGCAAACGTTTCCGAGTCCGCGTCCGCAGGTGACCCCGCCGCGAAACCGCCGCCGCGTGCGCCCGCAGGCGCAATATTACCGCGCGAACGAAAAATATGATATCAATGTAAACTATTCAAAGAATTTATTTTCAAATATACTATGAGTCATTCATTTTTACTTCATACTTAAACATTTTTTTATTAAAAACATATACTTTACAGACCTTAAAGCAGTAAAACAGTAAATAAATAGCTCATTTGCATAGCAACAAAGACCTACTAATCACCTTGTTGCTTTACTGCTTTACTGTTTTACTGCTTTACATCATATATTTATTAACATTATGTTTTCTTTTATATTTTTTATTTTTGTTTTAATACTTTTTTATTTATAAATTGTAATGTAAGAATAAAAACACAGAGGTTCATGTATATAAACATTTTGTTTAATAAATTAATGAAAGTTTATTTAAAAACAAATACTTTATAGACTTTTTTGGAAAACAGTAAAACAGTAAATAATAGAACTGTTGCTTAGCAACAAGGGGATTAGTAAGGCTTTGTTTTACTGCTTTACTGCTTTACTGCTTTACATCATATATTTATTAACATTATGTTTTCTTTTATATTTTTTATTTTACTTTTTTTATTTATAAATTTTTAAAAATTGTAATGTAAGAAGAAAAACACAGAGTGTCTGTTATATAAACATTTTATTTTACTAAAATTGTACGAAATTTTATTAAAAACATATACTTTACAGACCTTAAAGCAATAAAACAGTAAATCAATAGAGCTGTTGCTTAGCAACAAGGGGATTAGTAAGGTTTTGTTTTACTGCTTTACTGCTTTACTGCTTTACTGTTTTAATTAATCTCATTATTCATTAATCACTTGACGAGTATGGATGTGGAGAAATTTACGTTCCGAAGTCCGGCTACATGTCTTGTAGCAGGACCGACAGGATGTGGTAAAACCTTTCTATTATTAAATATTTTAAAGGAAATGGAGATTTTTGAGCATATACCGGTAAAAATAATATGGTGTTATAATGTTTATCAGGAAAAGTTTAAGGAATATAAAGATGTTATTCAATTTCATGAAGGCATATACGATATTAGATCATTGGACAATATACATGGTCATAAAATTATTGTATTAGATGATTTAATGCACAAATTGAATTTGGAAATAGCAGAAGCGTTCACCGTTTATTCTCACCATCTAAATATCTCTGTGTTTTTCATAACACAGAATATTTTCCATCAAAGCAAGCATATGCGAAGTGTTTCTTTAAACACAGTATTTACTGTTGTTTGGACAGAGAAGAGACATGAGTCAAATTAATGTATTGGCAACTCAAATGTTTCCCCTTCAAAGGAAAGAGTTCTTAAAAGTATATAAAGAGGTTACTTTGATCCCTCACGGTTATTTGATGTGTGAACTTCACCCCAAAAACACGTACAGAGTGTTGCTCCGTACCAACATTCTTCCCTATGAGATAGAAACTGTATACATACCTGAATAATGAGTGCTCTAGTTGCAAAGTATTTACCTCTTATAAAAAAATTTAAAAAGCTGAAACCATCTGAAAAAAAGTAAACTAATTAGTGAGGATGAGAAATTCATCCAGTGTGTATGTGAAGTCTGCTTAAATCTTAGAAAAGGAAATGTTCCTTTAAACAGACCTCAGAAGGTAAAGCTACGTCGTTATAAAAACATCATTAAAAAACTCTCCTCAACATTAAAAATATAAAAAATAAAAAGAAGTTACTACAGAGAGGAGGGGTATTCCTGCCATTACTCTTTTCAGTTATAGCTCCGCTGATAACAAAGTGGATGTCCCATGATGAAGAAGGTTGTTGTACTTCCATATAATGAGTATCAGAAAATGAGGTAATACATCATCTGTACAGAATTCAATTCCTCAGATTCATCATTCACAACCTCTATATGACCAGTTATTGACTCACACTGTGCAAAATCCACAATCACAACCCCAATATACGCAGATATTACCACACAATGCATCGACATTACAATCTCTTTCACATCAACAACAACAGTTGCACCAACAGAATCCTTATATTGTGAACGACTCATTATCTTTTCAGCAACCTCTACCTCATAGCTTATATGATCCTAAAGTTGATCAGATAACCAATTACAAGAAAGAAGGATATTAAATTCAGGCATTAACATCCATGAGAAGTATCTTATACCAAGATGCCATACAAAAATTGATAGATCTTAAAGATTTGCATCTGCATCCATCACTACGTGCCGTTATCCGATGTAAATTTACCTAATGAAGTAAAACTTGAAGTGAAAAATGAAGATAAATTTAAAAATATCCTAGAGGAGAGCTTACCTATTAGAGTGCGTAAATCAGGAATAGCTTTATATAATATTTTAAAAGATCAATTATCTTTGAATGAATCAGGGCAGATCGTAATTGATGATGAAATAGTTAAAGGTTCAAATATTGTGGATTTGATAGCTGATCTCTCACGTAACTGGAAGAAGGATCCTGTAAAAGGCTGGAATGAGATCAAACAAGAACTTCAGACTATTAATTTTCCCAGAACTTTAATCTTAAATACACGACGACTAGCAGACTTAGATAATATCCCCATGACACCAAGACCTGATTCAAGTCCCTCAGGCACTTCTTACGCCAGATAAATTTAAACGTGTTACCAGAGGAAGAATAAGAAAAACACCTTATAATAACCTAGTTGGATTAAATCGTAATTATGTATTATCATATATATATATAAATTAAATAGATATATATATATATATATATATATATATATATATATATATATATATATATATATATATATATATATATATATATTTAGTTGTAATGCCTGTGTATATATATTTATTTAGTTGTAATGTCTGTGTATAAATAAATATGTTATTTTAAACCTTTTTCTTTATCCCTTGGGACTTTATATCACATTTTTGTGACAAATATATATATATATATATATATATATATATATATATATATATATATATATATATATATATATATATATATATATATATATATTTATATGTGTGTGAGTAGTAATATATGGATGCGAGGGGGGGGGTTGATAAGTATTACTAATCTGAAGTGGAACCAAATAGTTTTGGGGTTTCCAATTAAGGTTTGCTTTAAGGTTTCCTAATATTGAGAAAAAAGAGTTAAAAAATATTTAGAGGTGAAGAGTCATTTACTCTACATAAACCTGTAAGAAAAAAATTTCCTATGTGGAAACCATAATTAACAGGTCGATAGTGTATGGCAGATAGATTTAACTGAAATGATTAAATATAGTTCTTATAATGAAGGATTTCAATACATACTTTTTACTATTGACGTATACTCTAGATACTTATGGTTAAAGCCATTAAAAGATAAAAAATCCAAGACTGTGAGTGATGCAATGAGAGAAATTATAGAAACGGAATGTAGGTGGCCAAAAATGTTCTGGTCAGATAGGGGCGGTGAGTTCTTAGGTAACGAGTTTCAAGAATTAATCAAAGAGTATGATATATGGTATTACAATACATTCTCAGTAAATAAGGCAGCTATAGTTGTAAAGAGTCCAGCGCACGATTAAAGAGCGTATGCATAGGTATTTTACTAAAGTGAATACTTTTTAAATATATTATTGATATACTGGACGATCTAGCTTATTCTTATAACAGATCTTACCATAGAGCTATAAAGGCAATGCCGTTAGAAATGTTAAAGCTGTATAAACCTGATATACAACAGGGTAAAAGAAAATTAAAGATAATTCAGGAGTAAAGGTGAAGGACTATGTAAGAGTATCTCGAATAGATGATAGGTTTAGAAAGGATACGAAGCTGGATGGACTACAGAAGTTTTTAAAGTTTGTAATATACGTAGCTTCCCTACTGATGGTTTAAAATTATATTACCTGGAAGATTTAGATGGAGAAAAGATAAAAGGTGGATTTTATAAACAGGAAATACAGAAAGTACGATTTAATCCTAAAAGTAATGTATATAAAATAGAAAAAATATTAGGTACAAAAGGCCGTGGCCAAGCTAAACAGTATTTGGTGAAATGGGTGGGATACCCTGCTAAGTTTAATACTTATATAAAAGCAAGTGAAATTAAGAATTATTAATCAGTTGTTATTACATGGAGAGTGTAGATCACTTCTATTTAACTCTCCCGTCTTCAGCCTCTTTGGATTTACATCCTGATAATAAACTCTCGGATTTTACAACTGTGTTAATGAATCCTATACAGCTTGAAAGAGAGGTATATGAAGTAGGATTATGTGAAATGATATTAAATACGGACATAGAAAATTTACCTCACAATCTATTCTGGATGGTGGTGTACAGAAGTGTAGAATGTGTTGAAACTATATTACAAGTGAAAGATACTCGTGATCTGAAAAGGACTACAATTGGTACAAAGCTGAATGCGACTACATTTGGTACAAAAGAATACTTCTTTGTTCTGCGGAGGGCATATTTTAAATCGGTACCTGCTATTTTTAGTTATTTAAACGATCTCTTTGACATGAGTATTATGTGTAAGGATTTGGTATACAAAACTGATATGCGTACCTATGAAGATAAAGTAATAATATCTTTAAGATCAAAAGTAAGTGTAAACCTGCGAGACCGTGATATGTTTTTTCTCAGACGATCACCATGGCAACGTAAACATATCCGTAAACGTTATGGTGAGTTGGATATACTTTATGATATCCCTACTATGTTGAAGAGGGTTATACTATCTGTGGAGAATAACCGCGATTCGGCATTAATAAGTGACATGAAGCAGACCAGTACTGCATTATACATATCTCCCATCCGAGATACTAACCATCCAGGTATGGCCATGTATATGTACAAATATAATTGATCATCAATATGTAGGTAATACTAAAGCTCCTTTATTAAGAGTAGTATATTTTCCCAAAGAGAGTAAAGTTATAACATTCCCTAATGTTCATTATCTTCCTCTGAATAGATCAAATTTTGACTCTGTACGCTTGCATATAAAAGATGTAGAAGGAAATCCCTTCCCCTTTACATACGGGGCATTGTTGTGCAAAGTTCATATTAGAAAGAAGCAGATACAGCATAATGGCTTATATATAAGAGGTGTAGTCAGATATATTTTTTCATTCATTAACATACTCACAGTGTAAAGATAGTATAAGAAAGACACTCCTGTAATAATGGACGATGAAAGGGTGTTCAGAGGATCAAAAATGCAGAGGGGGTATGGCCTGGGTGGATTTTTTGCCAAGTTATGGAGAAGTGCAAGGCCTCTACTCAGGAGAGGTGGGAATATATAGGTAAAAAAGCTATAAGAACAGGTTTGCATACTATTCAAGATATTGCTGCAAGAAATAATCCTCGTACAGCATTAAAAAGACGTATAGCCGATGTTTCAGATGAGATGTTGGATAAAAAATAAGACGTAAAATGTCAGGTCAAGGTCGAGGGACCAAGAAGATTGTCATAAAGAAAAAGCCTAAGCGGAAAAAACCTCTAAAGAAAATGTATTGATGTATTTGTTATTTAATTACTAACTGGTATCTTTATACGAGATGTGTATTACTGTATATAAGTACGTTTTTAATGAAATGTTCATTATATTTAAGTCCAGAACTCGCACATACAAGATGCATTTCTTTCATCCTTCTAGTCCTGATTGCTGTAAGAGTGAATTGGATCTCTTCACACAGATCAGTGTGAGTGAATCCAACTTTATCAGTATTAATCCTATGCATTCAATTACTAATACAATACAGATGTTCCCCTAGAGTTCAATATTCCAGGCACTTCTGATCAATATCTAGATCCATAATGTGTTTTTATATATAAAAACGAAATTGACAAAACCTGATGGTACAGATCTTCCTTCGGGTGATGACCATATAGAGTATACATAATCAAATTCTCCTGTATATATGTTTCAATTAGGCTAGCTCATCTTAACGGAATTCTCACTAGGTACATCAGCGGCTAATTATCCTTATAGAAGATATTAGAGCATTTGTTAAATTATTCAGACGACGCCAAACAATCTCATATAAATCATGTGGTTTTATTGCTTCAAAGACAGGCTGCACACATAGGATAAAGCAGCTAAAGCCTAGCAAATAATACTTACAGAATTTACGGCTCGATTAAATGGCGATATCTTTCTCTCAAGAAAGACTCATTCTACCATCTGTAGATACTAGAATCCTTTTAACCCGATCAAACCTAAATTTGCTCTTAAAATAAAATGTAAGTCTACTGCTACGGCTGTATGTCCAGAACCTGTTTTCAAACTGCTGGAGGCCTATCTCTATGTTATAAAATTGAAATTATCACACGTCATTTGGAAATTGAAAAGTCGCTTTTGAATACTACAGCAAAGTATCCTATTAAGAGAGTTGAAACCAAGATATTTAATTTCACTCAAGGATTATCGAGTATCAATATCCCAAACATTGTGAACGGAAATTTACCACATAAAGTAATAATAGGATTGTAGAACATGAAGCCTACCAGGGAAATATAAAAGTCACCCTATAAATTCACACCTTTCGGACTTAGGGGTATCAGTTGATGTGAATGGACTTCTCACGGATTTGATTAATGTTACACAAACGGAGACCTATTCTCTGTACTGTTCTTTTACGACTTAATAGCCAATACTGTATCATGTAATGATAGTAAGACAGGGTTAGATCTTAAAGAATACGCAAAGAATAGTAATTTATATGCCTATGATCTCACTGCCGACCTTTCAGCTTGTAATGCATATCATTTAAACATTTGAGAAAGGGTACATTAGGACTAAGTCTCTCTTTTGGATCGAGTCTACAATCACCCATTACTGTAGTGATCTATCTTGAACATCCTCAACTCATTGAGATTGACAGAGAGTACGCAACGTACTCTTGAATTATTAAAGATGAATGAAGAGGAAATAAAAATCGGTGTTTAAAAATGAGCATCGCTTTTTAGGAGTGTTCTTAATGAAGTAAACTCTGTAAAGCTGGAGAAGGATACTTGTTTGCATTCAATACTTCTCCCCGTAACATCACCTCGACTGGTCATTGATTTCTGCTTTGCGGTCGAAAAACGATACTGCTCGTTATTAATTGATTCTTGAACTTAAATTTATATTGAATAATCATTATATCATCTTATTTTTAAAATATAATAATGTAAGTTATGTACAAACTATGTCTTTTAACCCCATTCAACCCTTTATATTCTAATATGTGAGTCTATTGGGCTTATTTCATTATTATGCTTTTTAAATAATGTATGTTTTAATAAACTTGTAAATATATTTGATGCTAAAAATTTGTATGTCAATGATTTTATAGTTTCTAATTATGTAATAAATGCTTTAAAATGAAAAAGTTGTTATTTTTACTACCCTTAAAACTCGTATATACAAACATAAAATGTTTTTAATAAAATTTCGTAAAATTTAATTAAAATAAAATGTTTATATAACAGACACTCTGTGTTTTTATTCTTACATTACAATTTATAAATAAAAAGTATTAAAACAAAAATAAAAAATATAAAAGAAAACATAATGTTAATAAATATATAATGTAAAGCAGTAAAGCTGTAAAGCAATAAAGCAACAAGGGGATTAGTAGGTCTTTGTTGCTAGGCAAATGAGCTATTGATTTACTGTTTTACTTCTTTAAGGTCTGTTAAGTATATGTTTTTAATAAAAAATGTTTAAGTAGGAAGTAAAAATGAATGACTCATAGTATATTTGAAAAGAAATTCTTTGAAATGTTTAAGTATGAAATATAGATGGTCTTCACGCTGGCCACGCGCCTGCGGGCGCACGGCTGCGGTTACGCGGAAATATTGCGCCTGCGGGCGCACGCGGTGGTTTCGCGGCGGGGATCACCTGCGGACGCGGCCTCGGAAACGTTTGCGTTCACTGCCCCAAATGTGTAACTCTTTAGATATATATTCTGTCGGGCTAGAAGTACTAGAAAAAGGCTAACTCATAGTAGGACGTAGTCTAGCAACTTATAATATACACCATTCGAATCCTCATACCTTATAACATAGGGGTAGGCATCAATATTAGGGATGTTCTATGATCAGGGTAGGCTAGAAAAAGCTAACTCATACTAGGAAGCATCCTAGCAACTTATAATATACACCAATCGATTCCTCATACCTTATAACCTAGGGGTAGACACCAATATTAGGGCTAATTTCTAGGCTCAGGAGGCCACTGTGTTGGCTTGAAAAAGTGGGACCTAGTTGGCACTATGGCACTCAGTTGGCAATTATGTGGCACTCACTTAGCACTATTTGGCCCTCACACTCACGTGGCACTAATGGCACCTTCACTAGCACCACCTGGCACTCATAGAATTTATAGAACACTAATAGAACACTCCTTGGCACTCCTTACGGTGATTGGGAACCATCAAAGTTAAACAGTCAAAGTTGAACCGTCAAAGATGAACCGTCAAAGATGAACCGCCAAAGATGACGTCATCAAAGACATCAAAGTTGAGCCTTCAAAGTTGAGCCATCAAAGTTGAGCCATCAAAGCTGAGCCATCAAAGCTGAGTCATTAAAGTTGAGGCATCAAAGCTGGGGCATCAAAGCTGAGGCATCAAAGTTGAGTCATCAAAGTTGAGTCATCAAAGTCGAGGCATCAAAGTTGAGCTATCAAAGTTAAGGCATCAAAGCTAAGGCATTAAAAATGACATCAAAGCTGAGGCATTAAGATATCGAATGTGTGTGTGAATGTAAGTGTATATTGGTGAGTGTAAGTGTCTATGGGGGAGTGTAAGTGTCTATGGGAGGGTGTAAGTGTCTATGGGTAGGTGTATGTGTGTATATAAGTGTCATAGTGTTTGTGTGTGAGTAGGTTTAGGTGTAAGTGTATATCGGTGAGTGTAAGTGTCTATGGGTGTGTGTAAACGTCTATGGGAGGGTGTAAGTGTCTATGGGTAGGTGTATGTGTGTATAAGTGTCATAGCGTGTGTGTGTGTGTGTAGGTGTAGGTGTAGGTGTGAGCTAGGGTGGGTGTATGTATCTATGGCGGGGTTGGTGAGGGTGGGTGTGTGTGTCTAGGTATGTGTGTATGTGTCTATGTGTGTGTGTATGTTTGTGTGTGTGTAGGTGTAGGTGTGAGTGTAAGTGTCTATGGGTGGGTATATGTGTGTATAAGTAGCCTAGAGGGTGTGTGTGTGTATAAGTAGCCTAGCTGGTGTGCGTGTGTGTATACGTAGCCGTGTTTGCAGCAGTGTAGGTGTAGTGGAGTGGATGGGAAATAAATGAACTCAAGTTAGGGACAGGTCCATACAGATTATGTGGTACCTACATGACCTCATGTTAGACAGTACCTACCCAAGGTACAGCGCCTGTGTTCTACATGAGTCTTACCGAATTCACTAATCCTTCACAAACCATTTTTGAAAGGTAATTTTGGGCCTTGATACGCATCAAGGTCAGAACATCAAGGTCAAGACAACAAAAAGGGGCTGTTCCCAAAGAGGGGTCACAGTTTTAAAACCAAGGGGAGTTGATAACACGACGCAGTTACGCAAACCACCTGGCGCACCCCTTCTACGAAAGATATCTATAATTATATATATATATATATATATATATTAGTTATATATGAGCAAAGATATATTACATATAGGCATATATAAAGAAGCAGCATATAGCATATATACATATATATATATATATATATATATATATATATATATATATGTTACATATATATATATATACATATATATATATATATATAGAGGTATATGCATATATATATATATATATATATATATATATATATATTAAGGTTATATATATATATATATATATATAATATATATACATACATACATATATATGTATATATAGAGTCATCTTATTGATACATATACATTTTCAAATATTTATATAAGTATATATTATTATATATATATATATATATATACGGTATATATAAATAAATAAATATATATATATATATATATATATATATATATATATATATGAAAGAAGTTATATATATATATGTTATTATTATTATTATTATTATATATATATATATATATTTATATATATATATATATTTTATACACAAATATATATTATTGTGATTGTTGTTATTTAAATATATTTATATATATATATATATATATATATATATATATATATATATATACATATATTATTATTATATATATATATATATAATATTATGTATATATATATAGTTATTATATATATATATATATATATATATATATATATTTATATACATAACTTATTATAATATACCCTTTATCAGAAAAGCAAGTTTACTAAATATCCTATGGTAAAGACTGAGGTTCCTCCGTGACGTAACGAGAGGGTAGCTTAGTTACCTAGGCTACTATTTATACCTCAGTTTTAACCAGATTTATAAAATCAGTCTTGTTCTGCATCTGTTCATGTATGGGCGTGTGTTATATCCTCGTTACGTTTTTGCACATCTTTTTGTGTATGGGCGTGTTTTCTATCCTCATTACGTTTTTGCGATGCAGGTAAATATTGAACAGCGGTACGCTATAAAATTCTGTGTGAAGCTTAACAAGTCTGCCACTGAGACATTGGCTCTTTAAACGAAACTTATGGGGATGACACTCTATCGAGAACTATGGTTTTTAAGTAGAAAAAGCTTTCAAAGAGGGCCGATAAAATGTAGAAGACGACCCTCGTTGTGGAAGACTAATCTCAAACGGTCAACAAACGGTGAAAACGTGGAAGTTGTTAGAACCGTGATATAGAGAGACCATCGGTTCAGTGTCAAAGTGATTGCAGAAGAAACTGTTTGATAAAAATGCAAAGTTTCATAAAAATTTTTTAACGAACCATTTGCGCACGCGAATTTTTTTTGAAGAACTAGTGATGAGAGACTTGTCTGTGGAGCAGAATGCGAAAAGGGTAAAAAAATTTCAAGATTTACTTGAAAGGCTCCAAATGAAGCAATTTTTGGATAAAAGTGCCAAGAACAGGCGGCGAATTATGGGCTTTTGAGTACGATCATGAACCTAAGCAAAGTCTGATTGGCAAACAAAAGGTGGCCCTCCCCTCGTAATGAAGAACGCATGAGCAGGTCCAGGGTGGAAACACTGATTTGTTTTTTTTCCACAAAGCCGGAATTGTGCACAAGGAATGTGTACCTTCAGACAGACAGGGCAGATCATTTACAAAGATGTCTGAACGACTTCGAAAACATGTTCAGCGAATCAGAACAGACATTGCAGACGATTGGGTGCTGCACCACGATAACGCGCCATCTCACACTGCGCTCTCAATTATAGATTGCGAAGAAAAACATTCAAGTACTTCCACATCCTCCGTACAGTCCAGATCTAGCTCCGTGCGATTTCTACCTTCCCTAAGTTGAAAATGAAGTTGTAGGGTTATCATTTTTGGACGATGGAAAACATAAAAATACTGTAAACACGAACAAAATATACTTCAGGAAATGACTTCCTGTACCGTTAGGAGAAAGTGGGCAAACGTTGGAAACTGCTGTGTAACTCCTGCTGGGTCATATACTTCGAAGGATAACTTGTACTTCAGGTAAGTCCAATACATAATTAAATACGAAATCGGTACACTTACTTTTGGGATATATATATATATATATATATATATATAGATAGATATATGTAATATATATATATATATATTATATATATATATATATATATATATATATATATATATATATATATATATATATAGTTATATATTGGTTATTTATTATATATATATATATATACATATATATAGAAGAATATGTATGAATTGCCGTTTAAATTATTGGTTCATTAATATCCCATTTTGTATAATATTATTTCCAAAGAACGTAAATCACGTTACTGTCGATCATTCTCAATGTTATTATTATTATTATTATTATTATTATTATTATTATTATTATTATTATTATTATTATTATTATTATTATTATTATTATTATTATTATTATTATTATTATTATTACTTGTCAATATTATTATTATTATTATTATTATTTTTCTTTTTCTTTTTCTTTTTCTTTTTCTTTTTCTTTTTTCTTTTTCTTTTTCTTTTTCTTTCTTCTTTTTCTTCTTCTTCTTCTTCTTCTTCTTCTTCTTCTTCTTCTTCTTCTTCTTCTTCTTCTTCTTCTTCTTCTTCTTCTTCTTCTTCTTCTTCTCTCTCTTTCTTCTTCTTTCTTCTTCTTCTTCTTCTTCTTCTTCTTCTTCTTCTTCTTCTTCTTCTTCTTCTTCTTCTTCTTGTTTATTATTATTATTATTATTATTATTATTATTATTATTATTATTATTATTATTATTATTATTATTATTATTATTATTATTATTATTATTATTATTTTTATTATTATTATTATTATTATTATTATTATTATTATTATTATTATTTTTATTATTATTATATTATTATTATGACCATCTTTTTTTCTCTTTATTATAATATTATATTATTACATTATTATTATTATTATTATTATTATTATTATTATTATTATTATTATTATTATTATTATTATTATTATTATTATTATTATTATTATTATTTTTATTATTATTATATTGCCAATAGTTTCATCCCCCTGACAGTTTGAACTCTTTTGATTCCTCCTACCTCAATTCTCATTGACGAAGTTGACAATTTTCGTAACAACCTGAACATTGAACTAAATCCTCTTCTCTTACCAAATGAGCTAAGCAATTTGTATATAGGTCGTGAATGCCTCAACTTTATATGTATCAATATAATTAGCTTTCCGAAACATCATGATGACCTATTGAGCCTTCTTTCATCCTTTAAGGATAATTTTTCTTGTGTTTTCCTCACAGAGACCTTTCTGAAAAACTATTACAAAGACCTGTAAGCGCTCTCAGGAAATATACGTTGAACGTTCACCGTAAAAAAAGAAAAGAAGTTTTGTCTCAGTACTGATTAAAAATAGATTAAAAGCAAAAGAAAATTTCTTGGTCATTAACTCTGACAATGAGGCTCTTGGCTTAACATTTAGAGAGGGATCTAAAACAATAAACATATTAGGAGTATACAGACCACTGCAAGGAAGTAGGATAAACTTTATGCAAAAGCTTGATGATTTATGCAACTCTACTCTGAAAAGTGAGATCTCTGTAATAGCTGGTGACTTTATTATCGACGCGTCTAGTAATATTACTAACTCTTGTGGAAAAAAGTTGCTAATTGACGCAATGACGTCAATCGGTTAACTATGCTATATTAAAGAAATTACACGGCCTAATGAACACAATAACTCTACTATCATCAACCATATGTGGTCTAATTAATAATCGTGGCACAGCAAAATCCTTTACATTACACACTGACCTTTCATACCACTACCTTTGCATCCTTACATTTGGATATTCGACTGTTCCCTTGGTGCTAAAGAAAGTAGAATATATGCAAATACGAGAAGACCGTAAGAAAACATTTCCACGACAAATAAGAAATACAGACTTTTCCTTTGTCCACAACGATAATCTTACATTTGATGAAAAGTGCAAAATTTTTAGTTCCATTCTATACGATACGAATGATAAAAGCTTTCCCATAAAACACAAAACAATCTCAGAAAAGAGGGCAATGAATAAGTGGTTGACAAAAGCATTACTAACCTCGATTAGACAAAAGTACAATTTATATAAAAGTGCTAAGATGAGTCCTCTACCGATGCATGTTTACATAGAATACTCTTTAACAATTAAAAAACTAATAAAGAAGCCCAAATCTAGTTTTTTTTTTTTTTGATAAATACAATCAGACTCAATCCGATAAACGTTCGCAATGGAACATTTTTAACATTTTAAACCGTCACTAAAAACAAAAAACAAAAATTGAAAAGCTAAAAATAGATGATGAAATAGTTACAAACGAGCAACACTTAGTTAATGAATTGAACTCCTACTTTACTACCCTAGGGGCAGCATTAGGAGCCATTGTTTCAGAAACAGATAGGGTCTTTGCAGGTTATTTACGACTAATCGAAGGGTAGAACTTTGCATTCCAATGAATGGGCTCATGATTAAAAGATCTGACATTCAGAGTATCATGAACTGGATTTGCAAATAATAAAAAAAAGAAATCTCACCTTTATTAGCCACCCTTTATAGCAACTCAAATGAACTATATCATTAACCAACTGAATTAAAAATTGCAATAGTTATCCCTGCTTCTATGAGCTCTGACACCTCTCTTCCGAGAAACTTCCGTCCAATTTCAATCCTACTTAGAACTGGAATTTTTTTGGAAAAATTAGTTCACGAACAACTTACTAATTACTTGCAAAACAATGGGCTTTTCTCACAAAATCAGTTTGGTTTCACCAAAAACCGCAACACAGAAGATGCTCATTTTCCTTATTGAAAAGCTATTCAAACCACTAAATGAAAAGCAAACACGTGAACTTTTACTATTAAATTTCTGGAAAGCATTCGATGTAGTTCCACACAACCTACTCTTAAGCAATTTAGAGAGACTTGGGATCACTAATGGTTGACTACGATGGTCTCAGTCATACTTATCTGATCGAGCACAATACATTCGTTTAGGAGACACATCATCCTCACAAGTTCATATTTCCCCAAGTTGTTACTCAAGGCTCTATTTTGAGGTCGCTATTCTTTAACATATTTATATATATATATTATATATATAATATATTATATATATATATATATATATATATATATATATATATATATATATATATATATATATATATACTAAAACCAACGTTCTCAGAGCTCAGGAACAACATAAAGAGACACCACAAGGAGTAAAGAAGCAAATAAAGTAGGATTAAAACTTCCAAATATTTATATTATATATAATATATATATATATATAATATAATATATATATAATATATATATATTATACTAATATATATTATATATATATAAAATATAATATATATAATATATATACTATATTATATATAATTAATTAAATATATAATATATATATATTATTATATTATATATATATCATACGTACAAACTGTACTTTCAAAATTGTCACAGTTCGATACACCAACTTGTCAATATGCTGACGACACTGCTATTTTAATCTCAGACTGTAATATAAACACTTAAATGCAAAGTAAACAATGAATTAAAAAACATTGTGACGAATTGGTGTGGAGGCAAAACAGACTCTCTCAACCTAAACAAATAACAAATTACGCCTGGGGTCATAAACAAATCAACAAGAAAACCCTGTTAACTAATTATGTAGAGAAAGATATAATTATAAATTCGGCTATCGCTTGCCAAGCTAATTAGTGTTATCCTTGACTGGCAAACGCTATTCTTTCAAGGAACAGATAAATAGTCACACTAGCAAACTATCCTTAAGATAAGGAATTTTGATTCAAAATATATTTAAAAAATCTTTACTATAGTCTTCTTTATACTCACCTACTCTCACTGTCTTTCAGAATTGAACCATAAGGAAGTACATAGTTCTCTACGATTATGAAAAAAAAAAAAAAAAAATGATACGTGTAATATCAGGGTACCTAAAATACCGTGAACACACAACCCCACTATTCAAAAAATTTTGTCAATTCTAAAACTTCATGATATTTACACCCTTACAGTAAGTAGTTCACCTCTGCACCTGCGCTTCAACCTTTCCATATTCTATGCTTTTTTTCTATATCTTCTAACCAACCAAGTTTCATTGGTCTCTTTCCTCTTATCTAATATAATTTTCCTCTTTATACTATAATGGTAACCAACATTATAACAGGTTTGTTTTCCCACAGTGCTTTAGTTGATTTGGCCTTGTATCAATTAATGTTATTTGAATCTAGTTTATTATTAATCTAAGACTTAACTTTAACCTTTGCCATGCAAACACTGTTATCTTTTTTTCAATTATTGTTTTTCTAATTTTAGTTTGTCATCCATTTCAGTATAATATCTATCTTCTTTTAATTTATTAATCATTCATTTGTGACTTTTATTTTATCTTTTTTATTTTGTATTTATTAATATTATTTTTTTCATTCTAATTCCTACCTTATTTTTATTTTCATTATTTTTGTTATTGACATGTTATTTTACTTTATGGTATCCTCATTTTATTTTTATTTTCAATATTTTGTTTTTCATTTTAAATATATTTTTCCTTATTCCAATATTTATTTTATTTTTTTTCATTTTTTTGTTAATGCAAACTTTAAATAAATCTCCCATCATTATTCTTTGTTAACTACTATACCCCTGTTTACATTGAATCACATAGTAATTTAATCTTCTGACCTTTTAATTGCGCATATGTATTTTTGCAATACCTTGAAGATGAGTCTTGATAGACTCGAAACGTCAATGTTAAAAAATTGGATACAATAAATTTTTATGATTTGGTTCCTTCTTTCCTCATCCCTGCTCATAATAAATATATATATATATATATATATATATATATATAATAATAATATAAATATTATATATTATTTATTATATATAGATATATATATATTATATATATATATATAATATAATATATATAGTATACTATATATATATATATATATATATATATATTATATAATATATAAATATTATATATTTAACAAGGCGGGTCACATCTTGATAATGCTTAACTATATATATATATATATAATATATATATAATATATATATATATATATTATATAAATATAAATTATTATATATTAATATATATAATTAATTATAATTATGTTTAATAATAATAATTCATTATTACTGCGACCATGATTGATGACTGCATAGCAGTAGGTGAAAACAAAGATATTTTGACACGATCCGACAGTGTAGTGGAGCAGGTAGCTATATAGGTATACTTGATGATCTATATAAGGTGTAGCATAGTATGCTCCGGATGCCCTAAGTGGTGCAGGGTGTCTTGAACCAGGGTGCGGTTTTGTACCCCCTTGAGGTGTGTCAGTAGCGTAAGCCGGCACAACAAATTCGTTGTTCCGTTGATTTCTACCATGTAAACTGATACCAAAACTCACTTACTTGACTGGTAGGACAGGATTAATCTGATGCGGGGCGGAAAAATTCTTAGATCTTCGATTATCACCTACCCCGGCTCTGAAAAAGAGTGTTCTGTTTTGAAATATACACAAAATTTATCACCCTTCATAACACTTTCCCGAGGTATATTAGGGTAATAACATAATATAGAATGCATGTCTTATTGTATAGATAATAATATGATATATATTAATATAATATATAATATACTATAATATTTTAAATTAAACTTACTATTATATCACTAGATATAACAGACCAGTCTATACCAGGCTATATATTTATTCTTTGTGAAACTAAAACAGCTACTATTGTAATGAATTTGCATTACAGTGGAGTTAAGAGTCAATTTGGAGCTTCTTTAATCTGTGAACTAAACAGCTTCTTTTATATCTGCATAACATTGTAAAACTTAGGCCTATATTATTACTCCATTTTTTTTTACATTCTTCTTAAGAAAGACTCCACTACATGACATGCTTCTTAGGTACCTGATTGACCTACCCAAAGACATTGTTCTTCGTCTATGCTTTGAAAAGCATTATTTCGCAGAGTGTCTTCTGTGTACGAATAAGTCGATAGGAGAAGATATATATTTAATTTCCACGTTTTTCAAGGAACTATTTTGTTTTCGTCTACCTGGACCTATACGCTTGTATGCATAAACGTGATTCATATTTTGCTACTTCAGAGAAAAATTATCAAAACTTTTTATATAGATCGCAACACATTTACATTTCTTCTCCACAAAATTAAAAACTTAGAAAACGAAATAAATACAGAGAAATTAAGCTCAAGTGTCGTTAATTCAAAATATAGTTGTAGTTAATTAGTTTCAATCGATTCTATTTAGCTAATCGTGTATTTCAAAGTATTAGGTAGATCACTTGTTGTCATCATAGTATGATTGGGTGATTGCATTTAAGCTCAACTGGATTAGGCTATCAAGAGTGATTGTGAAAATTACAGATCAGGACTGATACATAGTTTTGTTTAAGGTTCTGCGTAGTTATGAATTTATGAATACCCTGTGAATGATATATACAAATTTGCTTAAATGTATGCGAGGCATAAATTTGTGACTATGCCTTGATTGTGGACTAAAGATCAAAGCATATGGCAACCTCATTTCTACCTAGCGTAAAACTTTTCAAAAAAACTCTAAAGGATATAATATATATATATATATATTATATATATATAATATAATAAATAATATAATATATAATTATATATATAATATATTAATATTAATAAGTATATATATATAATAGTATATAATATATTACAATATATTACCTGTTTTTTGAAAGTATTTTATATATTATTTATAGATACGATATTATATACTACTTAATAGTAGTATTAAATCTTATAAATCCTAGCATTATATATAAACTACTAGCTCATATTAAAATATATTTATATAAGTGTATATATAACAAATATGTCTTCAGTAAATAAAAATATAAAATTAGTTAGCGACTCATTATGTTCTATAGCTTCGATATAGCACACGTGTGATATATTATCACATGTACCTCAGTATATACATATAATTATATATTATAAATATATACTATATCCCCCACCTTATATATAATGATGAATTACACCCGTATTCCAGTGTCTACCCCCTATTGTATAGACGGGGGAAATTAGTGATTAGTTGTTGTGTTTTGTGTTTAAGAAGGTGCTAGAATGTATTGCCTTTCGTCTCAAGGGTTAGCCCCCGCCCCCTTTCTAGCTTCTACATGAAAATATCCTACACGCCATAGAATACACCTAAATATTAGGTATCCAGATGTTGATAAGTTGAGGATTACGATTGGTGTTGTTGTATATTGGAATGTCGTTAGGAAGCTTCCTTCTACGGAGTTGAGGTTCCCCCCACCCCCCTTCTACCCTTTTTCGCTTTGGCTATGCCTACCGTCATAGAAAAACAAATACATCAAAATATTAATGTCTATCCCTAGTATAAGGGTATGATGCTTCGATTGGTTGTATTATTTAGAATTGTGCTAGTGTTGATCCCCTCTACGAGTTTGTGACAAGTACCCATTCCCCTGTTCTAACCCCCTCTAGATATTGCAGATTATTAGTATGTGCGTAAAAATATCACCCCGTATTGCGTGGTTAATCGATTAGTAATTAATCCGACACTGCTGAATCGATGCCTGTGGTTTACGATGGGATCGATACACCTTATCATATATATATATTATACTAATACTATATATATATAATAATAAATATATATATATATATATATAATATATATATAGTAATTATTTTTTTTTTTTTTTTTCTTTATATATGTATATTTAATATTGTTGTTTTTTACTATATAATATATAATAATATTATATATATAGTAATAATAGTATTTTTTTGTTCTTATAGTTTACCTGGTTTTAACTCCTAATGTGTGAAATGGAGGTGGGTTATGTAATATCATTTTATAATAATAATGAGGAAAGATATATTAATTTATATTTTTTCTTAAAAGTATTTACTAGGGATGTCAAAAGAGTCATGAAGCAATGTTTCTAAATCCATGAATTTCGAGTGAGCCAACTCTGACCGACTTCCAGGCAACTGCCTCTTTTCTGCTTTGGACCTTGCCACAGCTGCTCTGTTTCTAGCTGTGGAAAATGAGTCCTGCATTAATATAGTAGCTATCACAGGACTTTCAAAGTCATCCATGCTCGTGTGTGTTCCAAGTTGTGCACTAATCTTGAGCTCCCCTGTTATTCCCATTCCTCCCAAATGTGTATGACAGCCATTTTCAGAAGAAAGAACCATATCAGAAGAAGATGAAGTCGTTGATTCTGAATATAAGTGTAGCTGAGATGAGAAACCCATATTTTCCCCAACCATAAGATGACATCAATCACTTGATCTCAGCGAAATCTTGGTGCTCACAAAAGTCCCAATGATTCTCGGAATTTTGAGTTCGTTGCTGAAGTTCATCATCTCAGTGTGTCTAATTGGTATATGAGAAGTCGTATTGACCCAAGATTCGAGAGTAACAGTGAGAAACCAAACGTCTTCGCCCACTTTTTTTTCAGCTTTTTTTACCAGTCAAGATGGGGTTTGCTTTGGTCACAATGTGACAGTTTGTTTGAGGCACTTGAATTGCTTGTATTCCATGCGAGTAAGAAATATTTTTGGTATTTGTATTATGTTTTTTTTTCTTTCTATTCTGTATTTTAGTCTCTATATATTGTCTGTGCTTACTTCATAGCGGGATATTTTTATTTTCATCGTCTTCTCTCTGGCATCTCATGTGTCTATACTCTCTAGATTGTATGATATTTTATTATCATATTGCTAGTGTTTGTTGTTAGTGATATTGTCGTGGTTATGTGCTATGAGGTTGTGGCTCTTGATATGAAGTAAGTAATACAATTGTGGAAGTGTTGGGAATTTCAAAATGGTGCCTTTCCTAGATGGGTCTTCCAAGAGACTGGCTGTAATCTCAAGTATTCTCGTATTTATATCTTATTCTTTGGTTGACAACAGGGCTCCGCAGGAACACTACCAAAGCGTATTTGATGCCACATCAGACTGAGGGGTTCTGTAAGAGGAGTTGATGAGTGGAACACCTACCCATGTAACATATGATGGAGCCTCTGCCTGGATCCAAAATGGGTTAAGTATTTGTGTGTTAGTCTCCTGACTAATCAGGTGAATTGATAGCTCACTTGAAGACAGGTTGTTTCAACAAACTGTCAGGATTTGTGTAGTGAGTGAGTCTTCAGGCCTCAGTGTTTACTACAAGGCTTTCTTTCGCCTTAATCATGTCTGAGGCAGAAAGGTGCAAAGCCGGTTCTTAGCCGGAACCACCAGAATAAAAAAAAATCAGGCCCGTACTTAGTTACAATGAATTTCTCCATAGTATGCTGACTCCATAGGAGCAGAAAACACGCAAGCCTTGGAAAGCTTTGTCCCCTGCATGTTGGTTTGTGGCTTCCTTGTGGAACACAGGACGGAAAACTTATGAGTATCGTTATCCCAGGGAATACGGCGGAAAAATGGGATGCAGGATGTCCCTCAACAGTCGGAATATCCTTAGTGTTTCATCTTGCTTAAATTAAGTAGAGACATGGAGGCGTACCAGAGGAGTATGACGAGCGATTTCACCCGGAAAACGAAAAACATGGATTGGGATCGTTTATATATTGTGGGGGTTTTGATTCATAATAGATATAGCATTATCCTGTATATATGGCGTGGATATTCTTATTAATTATGAACTCACACTCTTATAATTGAATAGGTCTTGTAATATAAACTAAGAATAAAATTAATGCTACTTTGATACTATATAGTGTTTTTATCTACTTTGTGTAAACCGAGAACCGATGATCTAAATATTCACTACATTTTTATATTATTATATATTGTAAATTTTTTGTGTACAATTATCATGTATATTTTTTTTTTGTAGCTAATTTCATTTATATTGTTATATAATATTAGCCGGTTCTCGATTACCTAGTGTTGTATAAGTGTAGTAATGGAGTAAGTGTGAGTGGTAGTTGATGGGTGTGTAGTCATTTGCTTTTTCTGGGTTGGACTCTACTATGCTGTTTCCAGTAATTTTCCACTCTATCTTTACCTCAATTTTACCTGCCTCTTGACTGTGCGTGGGTCCTTATCCTTTTGGTGTCTTACTTCTTTTTTGATGTCCTCATAAATTTTTTACCTGACCTGACTGCTTTGTTGTGGTTTGACCTGTGTGTGTTGACCTTTTGTGACTTATCCTCTCTTGCTATACTCTCTCTCCGTTTGATCTTCGTCCATGGGTTCATTTTTGGCCACTTGTCAATCTCTCTTAACTTTTTTTGAGAACTGAGATTTCTTCGAGACCCGGAATTTTTTGAGAACCCGGATTTTTTTGAGAACCCCATTTTTTGGAGAACCCTAAGTTTTTGATAACCCTAATTTTGCCAACCACTAATTTTGTAAGGTTACACATCCTCTTATTTATTTTTATTTTTGGTCCGTGCTTGTTATACTTTTTTTTTCTTTGTTCTATAATCTTTCTTTAATTTTTTTTTATTTGTATTTTATTCTCCTTTTATTTTTTTGCTATACTTTCGTATGTATTTCTTATGTGCTGTCGTCTCTTATATTTTACTGTGTGTTCTTTTTTAATTCATCATATATCTCTGTTTTATTTTTTTTATTTCGTTTATCCCTCACTCCGTTATATTTCGATATCTATATCTGCCTGGTTGCTGTTGTCCATGTATTTTGTCCCCTGTGGATGTCATCTCTCTATTTTGTGGTCTTAACTCCCATTTTTTTTTCTTTAATAACCAACCCTAATTGTTTGCAACCCTTCGAAGAAGGGTGCGCCAAACGTTTGCGTAAGCAACCGTTGTACGTATTCCCCCTATTTACGCCCCCGCTTATGTTTTTTCGACCATGATGGTATATTTCAGGTATTGCACGGTTAGTTATTTGTTGGGGAACCCTGTTATGGCTTAGTCTCCGTTTTATGCGTGTCCATTCAATAAACTTGTTATTTTTTTTGACCATGAATATGTCGGCCTTGGACCTTGCCAGATACCATGTCATTTTTGCCCACGCCAGATTTTGTTGCCCACTCGTGGTGATTTCCACCCGGTTCATCAGTTATTCGATTCTCTTAACCTTGTGTACGCTATGTATGACCTATCGCCTAACTGTGAACATCCTACACGATTTATTGTTTATTATTTTTTTTTGTTTTTTCCTTTTTATTTTATTTTTTTTTTATATTATTTTTTGTTTTATATGTTTTTTTTTTTTGTTATTTTTTTTTTTTTATTTTTTTTATTTTTTTTTTTTTTTTTCTTTGTCTGTCTTGCTTTATATCTATCATTATCACATCTATCATCATCATCTACTATCACTATTCTTCATCGCCACTATCACTATCATCATTCTTTTACTATCTTATTACTACTATCTACTTAGATACTTTCGTGTTTTTGTTTATACTACACATTCTATCTATGATCATATCTTATTCATTCTTTTCTATTTTATGTTACAGCTGTACATTGTTACATTCTGTTGATAGTCCTACGTATCTATATATCCACACTTTCCAATCTCTTTTTGGTCTGTTTCTCATGTGGTCAATTTTGACCACTGGATAATTTTTTGTTCCTTCCTTTATGGACTTAGCCTTTGTTGATGTACTAACCTTGTTTGACTGTATTTCATTTGCCTTACCTTGCCACCTACGTGACCAGTGGAGTAATTCTTGACCACACGTAACTTGAATGGCTTGACATGGTTTACAATCCACCGTATAGTATATGTTACCCATCTGTTAGATTGTTGCTGCATTAGTCTTCTCATGCGAGTAATAGTGCGGCGCAATGACGTGCCGCCGATCTCCTGGTGCGAGAGGACAATTTCGGCGTTCGGCCAAGTCTAGCACAATGAGTGCCTATATTGTAGTGTCCATCAGTGATTTGTGCCAAGGTGAGTGTCCAGCAGTAGTGCCAACTGAGTGCCAGTTTTTCAAAGCCTTTTTCTAGCCTCCCTTGAGCTTAATATATTAGCCCTTATATTATCGTTCCTCTTAGTGATTAGATAAGTTATGAGGATTTGTCGATGTTTGTTGTCGTATAAGTGTATCAACTGTGTCTAGTGATGGCTTCTGCCATCTATCTAGGAGTAGAGTAGTTTATAGTATGTGAAGTGTATAAGTCATCCTGTTACTACTTCTCTCAGTTTAGTATTAATATTTATGCTTATTAAACATTATACACTTACACCACACACCACACACACTCACCCACTTAGCAAAAGAGACACACACAAAACACACAGATACCACTTATGACATACTACATTCACACACTCGATATTTGGAGTGCCTCAACATTAAAGCCTCAGCATTGATGCGAGCACTTCCAGCATTAATGGCCGGCGTATAGCACTGTGCCTCCTAGCCAATTAATGAACCATACTTTATGCTCCATCATGACAATGCCTCAGCATTGATGCCACAACTTTAACATTTCGTTTTGTTATATCTTTTCTTTTATTCTTCCGATGCCCGTCATCTATTAAGAGTACACTAGTTGCAATAGTATACCCATTACATCTTGATGAAGTGAGTTTCTTTTTGTTAGTCTATCTTTCTATCTTCCTATCTATCTATCTATACAATTACTGTTTTTTTTTGTTTTTTTTTTTGTTTAATTTATATTTTCTATATCTTATTATATATGTTATTCTGTATGTCTCTTGTGTATCTATGTCTCACCTTCGTCTCCAGAGTAGTTGTTAGGTCCACTTTGGATACTCCGCATCTCTGTCATCGTTATCTCCGCACGCGTTTCCCGGGGGCGCCGGGCGTATTAGCGTCTTTGCTTGTGCGCTGCCGCATCGCTGCAATTTTTGCTTGCGACCTCCGTCGCTGGGGGTCTCTCGCATCCGCAATTATGTTCTGTCTGAACGTCCTGTCTTGTCTGCGTCCTGTCATGTTGTTGTCGGCTTTAAGAACCCCTCCCGCTACGCGCGCGCGAAGTAAGCAGCACGAATAGGGTAGAAAAAATTTTTTAGGTTGTACTTTTGAGGTTTAATTTTTTTATGTCGTAGATAGGAGAGAAAGATAAGAGGAGGTCCGAGAGGAGATTTGATTTTGTAGTGATTTTGTATTGATGATTATGATTATTTTATTTATTTGGTTTTTTATATTTTTGTAGATTTTTTTTATATGATTATTATTATTTTTTTTTATTATTGATGTTTTTTTTTTTTATTTTGCATTGATTAAATTATGTATTTATTTTTTATTTTATATTATGTACATTATATTTTATGTTCTATTTTAGTTATTTTGTATATAATGTATATTGTATAATTGTGTGTGTATGTATTATTATTATTTTATTTTATAGATTTATTTATTAGTCTATTATTTTTTTTATTTTTTTTATTGTGTTTTTGTTTTTTTTTTTTTGATTATGTTTATGTATAGATTTATTTTCTGTGATATTTTTTTTTTTATTATATGTATTTGTATATTATTTTTTATTTATTTTATTTATTATTTATTATATTATATGAATTATTATTATCGTTGGATGTCTAATTCATTTTATCATTTCTAAATGTTTATTATCAAGAATTTCTTTTATGATAAATGTGTTTTTCTTGTATTTTTACTTCTGTATGTTTTCATAATTTTTTTCTACTTTCTCGTATCTTTATACATTATTTACTTTATAGTATTAACTATTTTTCGTCCTAACTCTTTAATTAGCTGTTACACTCATGACAGCACCTTGATTATACTATTTTCATACCGGATATGTATAGATGATTTCTTTATTTTTTATTCTCTTACTATTAGGCTTTTTACTTTAGACCTGAGGCTTTAGCCTAAGTTTTATAAATTTTTTGAAAATTGTATGTAAGAAGAAAAAATCCAGAGTGACTGATATATATATATCATTTTTATTTTACTACAAATTGAAGCTAGCGAAAAAGGCTACTTAGAAACACAGACATGAAAATTATATACCTGAAAAGCACCGAAATCATAACATCAATAGAATGTGTATCTTATATCATCCTATATGGGTTTTTTTTTTTTTTTTTTCGCTTTTGTTTGTGTTGTTGAATTTGCTTTGTTATCTCTTTGTTGCTTTTACTTTCTTTAACTCATTGTTTTTTTGTTTACTTTCTTTCTATATTTCTTTTTTTATTGTTTTTTTTTTTTATCTTGGTTTCTTGTTTTTTTATTCTTCATTTATTTGTTTATCTGCTGTTGTATCTTTCTATGTTTTATCTTTCTTTTAATCTCATTTTTTTACTTCTTTTTATACTATATTTGATATATATCTTTATAATTGTTTCTCTTTATGAATGCAGTTAATCAGTAAATCAATAGAGTGTACCTAACACCAAGGTTGGGGATTAGGTATGCTTTTGTTTTTCTTGTGCTTAGGTCTTGTTGCTTGTAACTTTCTTCTTACTGTCTCTTAACTTTCTTGTCTTTACTCTTTAGTTACTCTGCTTTTTACTGTTTTTAACTTTTCTGCTTTTATGTTTATTAGGCCTTATAGTATTTATTAATTCATTGTTTTTTTTATTTTGTATAAGCCTGTTTAGTTATTTATATTATTTTATTTTTTTTTATTTTATTTTTATTATTTTTTTTTTTTTTTTTTTTATTTTTTTTTATTTTATTACATTATATTTTTTATTTTATTTTATTATTTTTTTTTATTTTTTTTTATTTTTTTTTATACTTATGTATTTCTTCTGATTACTATGGTATTAATAAACACACTATTTCTTAACTACCAAGTAAACACACATTATACCACAATTCACGAGTACACTTATACACACATTCACATTGTCACTTACATTTACCCATAGACATGCGACATATACACTTATACACACGCGGCTCACACACACACACACACACACATCACACACACCACACACACACACACACACACCACACTTACTTACTGTACTATGACTTTATAGGTCTCCTTTGTATACACACATTACCATAGTATATCTACATTTTATCTATCTATATCTATCACACTAATGATTTTATTTTAAATTATCGTCTAGTTTATTTTATCTATCTATCTTCTCTATATTTTTATATTTTTTATTATTTTACTAATTTATTATTCTTTTTGTTTTATATTTATAATATCGATCCCGTGTTCCTTCTGCTATACATACAGTATATGATGATTTTTATTTATAGAAGTTTTTCGGTAATATTTATACAATATATATATTATTAATTATTAACTGTTAATCTTTTGTTTATAATTTATAACTATCAATTTTAATATATTATATATCTTTTTATGGTAATTTTTATTTTCAATGATTTATTAAAAACATAATTTACAATTTAATTCCTTTTAAAGCAAAAATCAGTAAATCAGTAAGTCAGCCCCTAGCACCCCTCTACACCAAGCTATGCAGCTTTATGTTCTATTGACTTACTGCTTACATCATCTTTAGCCATGTAAATAAGTAATCAGCATTTGTTATTATAATTAATTTCTCTCTGCTTATATTATAAATTTATTTTATTAAAATCTTTTTTAAGTTCTATTTAAAAATAACAATTATCACTTACATTTATATTATTCGCCTGTTTTCTATGGAAAATATTCAAAGTTCTTTTAAATAATTCGGATTTTCTTTATTATATATTATTATCTATGTACATTGACACAATCATCACGAGAAACACAACAACCCGCACTCCTGACAGATACGAAAACTGGACCTCTCTCTCTGGTAAAGATGTTTGAAATAACTAGCTTCGCCTAAATTAGGATAATTTTGTATCCGGTTCGTTTTATTTATGTAGCCTTAATTCCAGTCATATTTAATTATTATTTTTCAGACATTCTGATCTCGCTTTTTTCTGAGTAAAATGTGGAATGCAATTTTCTCAGGTTAGGCCTAAATTGTACAGTCTTATAATTTAGGATAACGCCTTTTGTATCCCATGGCTGATTTTAAAGCCCCTAATACCAGGTCAAAAGTAATTCCAGTATAGACAAGAATCGAGAATCAATGTTATTATAATTTTATAAATTATATTTCACCCCCCTCCTAACTGAAACATGCGGATCGGTAATATCCTTAAGCATGTGGTAGAATGGAAATGTTTTACCTTCTTGTGAATTTGTGCCGGTAGATGCCGTTTGTTATTCTCTCTCATGACATCGTAAGTGATTGCGTCACGAAACTTTAATGGTTTTATGATTTCCCGTTTTTTCAGTTTTGTTGTACGTATTGTAAATATTACATGTGTTTCTGTTGGTACCAATGTCTGACTTGGGGAAGTAGTGCTCTGTTTTATTAAACTTCTTAGACATACATGTAAAATATTTATTTTAAAAAAATAAGATAATAAACTGTAGCTATAAATAAAGAATTTTAATAATCATTATCTACAGAATATTATATATATATATATTATAAAATATATATAATATATACTATAGTATATTTTTTGTATATATAACTAATATATATATATATAATTATATAATATATATATTAATATATATATAATATATATATATATAAGGTTGAATAAATATATACAAGAAGTGTTAATATATTTACAATGTTTTTATATATAAGGTTCACATTAAATATAATACAGGAATATTATTATAATAACACCTCCACATACATTTTACACATAATGTTTAAAATTTTATATTAAAATCTCTAAATCGTGTGCAGTGAGTGTGGGCAATCAGTTTGGTTTTGAGTTATCTAGTTATTTCGATGATATAGTTCCGGTCTCGAGTATACCTCAGTTAAACACATACGTAAAAAGTTCCCGCTTAGATATCATAGTATATTTAACATTCTGGTCACCTGCATAAATACATTCTTGCCATTGTTTTCTAAGTAGATAAATGAATTTCTGTACGTCTATAAAACTTAGGAAGCGGTCGATGATAACCGTAGATCATTCGATCAGTTTTTCTTTTTTATTATATTTCTTTATTTTTGTTATATATCTTATTTATATATATTACTGTTATCTGCTTGAGTATATAAAACATATGTCTTCTTCAGCTGTTTTATTATTATCTATGTTCTCTTACTGTTATTCCTTGTAAACATGTATATTCTAAATGGAATTTCTATTAAAGTTTGGCGGATTTCTATTTAAGTTGGAGCTAAAGAATGCCCCACCAGCATTCCCTCCGCGGTTTCTGGTTCTCTTGAATAAATCTTCAGCAGAATCAACGAAAAACGTTCCCTGTCTCGTTCTGCCAAATATTTCTGAAGAATCATCAAACCTGTTTATTCTGTTGAAGGAAGAGGATCTTGGTCTGCTGGTAAAGAGTAATTCATCTGAATCACTGAAATCGCTTGGTTTGATATAGAGGTGATTGTGCTCCCCCAGTGAAGATTGTCAAATCCATCGGTTTTCGGTTTATAAAAGAATAAAACCCTACTCCATGTGTATGTTTTTGATTTCCCATGCTGGATAATTGTTGTATTGAGTATTAATTTTAAGGTGAATCATGATATACACTAGTGAAAATAGAGCACTTTTATTTAACAAACCAGCAGAAACTTGGTGCACGCTTAAGAGCCAAAACAGTTATGATTTTAAAATGAGTTTGGATTCTAAAACACGCATCCTCCAATATAATTTCCATCCAACCTGATTTGGAGTAGCATATGATATAATATTTTTACTTACGCATAAACCAATAAACCGATTTTTTTAAAATAATTCGTGTTATTCTGTTATGTCTTGTGTCATATAAATAAGGTTATATTCTCTCGTTCCACTCTCACAAGAAAGGTATAACATTTCCTTCTTACCTGCTTAAGGATCTTACCGATCCGTCATCGTTTTGCAGTTTGAAATATATTTATAAGAATAAGTAGACCCTTAACAATCATTCTTGTCTATACTGGAATTACTTTGACCCTGTATGTGCTTAAATCAGCCTGATACAAAAAAGCTTATACCTAAATTTAAGACTTAAATTTAGGCCTAACGTAGTTATTGCCACACAATTTTACAGAAAAAGATCATTTGAAATATATTTTGGCAAGTCATTGGAATTAGGTCTAAATCGCCCGGGATACAAAAAGGATTATTCCGTAATTTTAGGCGCTCGTAAGTAGTTATTTCGAATCAGCTTTTTACATAGAGAGAGGTACAGGTCGAATTTATCTCTGTAATGGAGGTGTCTGTTGTTTTATCATATTGTTTCTCGGTCGTGTGATGGTATGTATTGTTCAACGTTGAGAGTAGATAGATAATAAAATAATAAAAAAATCCGAATTATATAAAATACTGTAATATTATTATATCATTCTGATGTGTTTGTTTTTTGCACATAATATAAATGTAAGTGTATAATTGTTATTTTAAGTTGAAACTTAAAAGATTTTCAATAAAACATAGATGTTATGTTACCAGTAGAATACGTTATTTTGTTATTAGTGAGAATAGTACACTGCTTGTGTTAGATTGATGTAAAGCAGCTACAGTCAATAGATACATAACCTGCATAGCTTGTGTAGTGCATGTTGTAGTTGCTAGGGTACTTGACCTAACTGTATATGAGTAATTTATTCTTAAGTATGGTAAAAATAAGTTCATATTTTTTAATAAGAATATTGCATAAATTTGTAGTTTCAAATATGAGTTCTACTTGTAAAATTTTGATAAGCGTATATCGAATAATGTGAGCTACGTAACTAAAAGTGTCCTACATCCTAAGTTAACAGTTAATAATAATTTCTTTGTTCAAATACCTCTACACACTTCTATAAATCAATTATTTAGTCTTCCTTTAACCCAATGTATAGTAAAATAATATGGTAAACTGGTAGGATGTTCTCACTGTAAAATACTAAGGTGAGTTTTTAATAAATTATTACTTATTATGTGTAAGTAAACTGCGTATACCGTAGAAGGTGTAAGTGCTTAACCTTCTACGGTTAAAGTACCCAACCCCTTGTTTTCATATAGATAGCAATCGTTGGTCTGTAAGTAATGACATATCTGCTTTACGTCAGTAGGTGAAATACAAGTAAAACTCTGCGCTTTGTAAAAGTTAGAGTGCTCGTGGTCTGAGCTCCTATTGTTAATGTGTAAGATGTAAGTTATTATGGGTAAATGTAAGTGTCAATAATGTGTAGGATATAAGTGTTCTCGGTTGAATGTGTTAGAGGTTGGAAGTTGGAGTTAGAAGTTTGGGTGTTGTTGTGTGTGTGTGTGTGTGTTGTGTGTGTTGTGTGCTGTAGGATGTTCCTTCTCTATGAGGTTAGTCACGCCCCTTACCCCTTTTCTAATGCAGTATTACAATCGGTGATTCCGGTGTGATGTTATTAATTGTAAGAGCATGTAAGTGATGGTAGGTTGAAGTAAATGTATTGAGGTGTACGGTTTATGTGTGTAATGGTTAGTCCTCTGTGTTAATGATTTGTTATGTGTGATATGTGTTTATTGTAGTTGTATTGTGCTACGAGATTGCATAGTTTTAATGTGGTGTTCTAAAAATGTTGAATATTCTAATCTGGCATGATCCAGTAAAAATTACTGACACTAGTCTATAATAAATTTTAAATGAATACAAAAAGTGAAAATAATAGAAAATAATAAAAATAAAAAATAATAATAAAAATAAAATAATAAAAATAATTAAAAAATGATGTAATAATCACAGCAAATTATAAAGTTACATAACTATATAATAGTGATGTGAAAGACTAATTAGACACAGAAACCTATAATGTTCAATAGAGATATGAGTTAAATACATACGAAGCAGAAAGTGTAAAATCATAAAGGCAAGCGAAAGTTAAAGCTGAGCTTAGCAAGCAGAAATTTAAAGCAGGTAAATAGCAGAAAGTTAAGCAGTTTTAAGAGCAGTAAAACAAGAAGCATACACTCCCCCCCTTGGTGTTTAGCACACCTCGTTATTACTTTACTCTTGATTTACTGCTTTAAGGGGATTGTATGTATATAAATATATGAGTCTTAATAGAGCAGAGATTAACAGACAATTTTTATGGTGTATCATTTTTATAAGCAGAAAGTCTAAGCAGTCACAAAGCTTCTAGATAAAACAAAAAGCATAGCATAATTACCTTCTGGTGTCTAGTGTCAACACTCTATTGATTTGACTGAACTGTTACTGGCCTTTAAGGTATGGTAATGCTATCAAATACAATGTGATATTTTTGTGAAAGCAGTTTGAAACAATGAGTTAAAGCAGGGGTGCCGCCTAAACAAGTTAAAGTTCGATTACAAGCCAGCTAGAAAATCAAAAACGCATATAAACACTATGCGCTTCCTAGTGAGGTTTGCCTGCGACGCGACCCTCTTATTGGAGTTTTATTACAAATGATTTACTGCTTTAAGGTATGTAATGTTATAAATATATGAGTAAGAGCAGTAAAACATATGAGTTAAAGCAGTAAAACATGGAGAGGTTGAGAGTCGTGAGTAAAAGGCGAATGCCAGGATAAGAGAGATTGAGAAAGATTAGAAAAGCAGTAATACATGCAGTCTTAATCAGTACAAGCAGGTAACTTGAACAAAAATGTCTGCCGGTGCATACTAATACCGCCCGGCGGTTAGGTCACACCTCTTATTGATTTACTGATTTACTGCTTAAGTAAGTTAGATGTTAATGTGTTGTGTTAAATAAGAAATTATTAAACGTCTAGCAAAATTGTTAAATGCCCTGTAAAACTTACACTTGGGACATCCTTCATTCCTCTTTGATTCCTATTACTCTTATCTTTAGCAATTACATTATTTAAAAATGTATAAATTAAAATAAGAACACTTATTAAAAAGTATTTAAGTTATATATAGAATGTTAATAGAAATATCCATTGTTAGACCACCTGGAATTAGAGTGGTGTGTGTATAGTGATGTCAGTGACCGTTTTAGGTGTACGTACGAGAAATGTTTTAATAAGAAAAATGTTTAAGTGAATGAATATCATAGGAGCTCCATCTCAGCCAGTCTATTTGAAAAGAACATCTTTGATTTTTAGTATGAGATTACACAAAATGAATGTGACTTATAGACTGGTGGTATTGATATGTTTATAATATATTATTAATTGTTTATTTAATCAATATTATAATAAATAATTTATTAGATAACGGAATTTCTATATAGATAAATATATGAGATATATGATATTATTATAATATACGGTAATAGTCCATATATAACCCTCACGATATATACTACTTACTTCCAACATAATGAGTTTATTAGTACCCCTCTACTGAGGAGGAATAAAGTAATAAGGGCAAAAAACATCATAGTTGGTATATAATAAATAACTATAATAAATATAAATAACTATGAAAAGAGAAATGAGGTATAAAAGTAAGTAAGTAATGAAGTGATGAATAAGTAGTGAATATTAGTATTCAATGTGCGGGCAAGGGAATAGTTGCGACTTAGCGGGGCTCAACGCGGCGGCGGATGACGCTTATACGGCGGGAAAATATTGCGCCTGCGGCTCAGCGCGGACCGCAAGCGTCGCGGGTACCGGCCGACAGTCGCGTGGCGGCCGCACGCGCGGCGGACGCCGGCGGAGATCGCACCCGCGGATCCGGCTTGTTAGGAACTTCACCCGCGAACGCTCATGGTCTGTAGCGGTCCAGAGGTGATCAGGCTCAAGACAGTATAAACATAGGTTAAAGACGATTAATATTAACTCTGTTACTAACTCGTATGTGTGGGGTAGTAAGATGGAGCCATCAGGATGAATATTACTATCAAAGGAAGAGACGTCATTATTGTTGCTGCTCAAAATATAAAAGCATGCAAAGATGACTGTCATCAAAGGTATACCTTCAAAGGTTGAGGCATCAATGCTAGAGGGCATGTGTATAGCATAGGATCATACATGAGATGGAAGCAGATTAATAGCTGAAACGGGAGAACTCAAAACTGCAAAAAGTAAAAGACGGCATTAATGCTAGCAAAAGCAGTCAAACTATGACAGACAATAAATAGTTAAGAGAATACAAAAGAAAGATAGCGAGGGGAAAGGTAAAGTGGTAAGAGTGGATGATGACGTGATGGTGAGTGTGACTAGTGTGTTAAGAATGGTGTGCAGGTTAGGAGATGATAGTGAGGAAGAAGGAAGAAGAAGAAGATAGAGAATAGTAGTGTATATGGTTTAGATGTAGAATCGTCTGATGAGAGGAGATGAAGTAAGGCTTAAAATGTTATAAAAATACTAGACTCATGAGTAGGAAGCATCAATGACTAGAGGTTGTAAAGAGGTACACCAACGAAGTCCATCAGATACCTAGATTTACGATAGAGCTGCAGACAGCCCGTATTAGGGCGGTATTTCTAGGCTCAGGAGAGAGGCTAGATAAAGGCTTGAAAATAAGTAGGCCCACTTGCGAGTTAGGACAGTATTGTGCACGTCATCCTATAAGCACTAAAGTGTGGCATCACTTGGCACTCAGTTGGCACTCACTATGGCACTCGATTAGCAACGCAAGTTGGCATACAACTTGGCACTCACCTGCACTAACCTTGCAAAGCTCATCTAATACTCATGACGAACACTAAAGGCTAAGATACATCCTAGACTTGTTAACGTGGAGTTGGGAAACCCATCAAAACCATAAGGTTAGCGTGGCGTTCAAGAAAGTTGGAACCAACGATAGGTATCATAGGCAATAGGTCAAAGAGGCGGAAATGCATCCATAAGGTAAACAAGGTTAATCGACATCAAAGAAAGGATGCTAAAGTGCCCGCTAAAGGAAGCAGACACAAAAAAGTGTGACCGTGGTTCAAAATGTGCCGAATGGAACGGAGCCAAGATAGGTATTGGAAGAGTAGTGGTTTGATAACGATAGTGATAGAGAGTGAAGAAGAAGAAAGCAGTTAAAAGAAGAGTGATCTATAGAAGAATGAGGAGAAATGTAAGTGTTACATAGTGATGTCGTGGTATAATGTGATCAATACGTATGAATAGTCGTGTATCGAAGTGTAAGTAGTGGTGTGAGTTAGGTGAATGTGTCGTGAGCTGTGTTTGTGTGTCACGCACGCGAAGTGTGTAGTAGGTGTTCAAGTTATGGTAGTCCCATGACATGCGAAGAAGAAATGTAAGGAAAGCGAAAAAGTATGTAACTGCGAAGCAAGTGAAGACACAAACAGAAGGAATGATGTGAGAGGAGAGACGAAAGAAAGAAATGAAGGAAAAGGAGCAGCAAGAAAAGATTGACCAAGTGGTCCTTGATTTAAAAGATGCCCCGCGAGAAGAAGAGGAGGAGATATCAGTAGGGTCGGAGTAAATTTAGCAAGCAGTTAAGAAGAAGAATCAAGAAAGGAACGGGCATAAAGAACGCACATGAAGAGGTTCCAAAGAAGAAATTACAACGTTAGAGGGAGGCGAGGAGAAATCGATGAAGGAGGCAACGCAAGTATGAGTCGAGAAAAAATGATTAGGGGGTTGCGTTACACAAATTAGGTGTGCAATACAAGATACACTTAACTCTCTCGAGTTAGGCTCATTAACAATATAACCTTTTGATTTCGTGGAGGAGACTTAATGCTTCGTAGTGAGTGTTTCCAAAATTCAGGCTAGTGTGTGATCTAAGAATAACTTAGGATGTTTGTCTCGAAAAAAAACATATGATTTCATGTTGGTATTGCGAAAAAAAACATACGCTTGTGGTGCTAATTTTAGCACATGGAAAAGACACAATAGTTGTTTAAAAACATTGTTTGCGGTGCGGAAAAGGAAATTAAGGTTATGCAGTGGATTTGCCTATGTAAACATTACTAACTCTCTGAGGGTGCCCTGACGCAACCGTTTGCAGCGCGTAAGTAGAGTTAGCGATAATAAAAAACTTAGGTACAGCTGAGCACACACACTCTCAACAAACACTATAGAGGGTCTCCTAACAAAAACCTTTCCTGCCTCACACCACGTTCAATAAGAATATTATCTGAGTGTTACTTGCTCTAAATTACACATACACGTGGTTCTCAATTAATAAATGAAATCCAAGGTAGTCTATTATCACACTCAAATCCTTGTTTTCCTTCTCGCAACAGAAAACATATTAAGCGATTAGTGGTTCATATCCTACACAACAATGCCGTGGTTGTTGTTCTCTCCATACAGATCCGGAAGTATCTCCATACCATAAAAAATAATAATATATTGTGAATTGTCCCTAAATATAAATTAAACAGTAGTAGAGCACTAAAAATAAAGTATTTGACCCTAATGTGTCGAGTCAACAAAGACTGTTAGGCGCGAGTGAGTAAAAGATGGGTTAGGTTACCCAAAAGAGGTCATAAAAGGCAACCCTCTTATAAAAAGTCAACTCTTTTACAACGGATATAGGTACACATATATATATTAAATTGGGTCAGCTCGAAAAAGGTCAAGCCCAAAAATATATAAAGGCCAAAATAAGTAGTCAAGGTGCAGGTAAAAAATGTGGACTCTAAAAAGGCCTCAGGTTAGGTTCCTGACGCTTGGTAGTGTCAAAAATAGACAAACACGTAGCGAAATGACTCCTATTAGCCTACTATCATGGAATAATTCTCAAGTGTTTTCCCAATAGATACAAATAAATTGATTGAGTACATAGTGTAATTTTTTCTTTTAAGCTATTGAAATACATTATTAAATTAATAATCTGATTTGACTTTGATATTATATCACATATTACATATTAAATAATTTTCCTACGAATTGTATAAAATAATATAAATAAAAAAAAAAAAAAATAAAATTAAAACCTTCTATTAAAAATTTTTCATTTATTTTATTTGGCTCCATAACGATGTGTTTATTTAATATTACACGTGTTATTTTGTTAAATATAGAATATTTACAGAACATACAAATCAACTACTTCGAAAATTTAGGTTTCGGTTACATTAAAGTATATTTAAGATCATATCAGCCGTATGCTTCATAATATGAATAAATGCATATCATTATCATTAATCATAATCATCATACATATCATCATCATCATTCATCATCATCATCATCATCATCTATATATCTAATCTATCATCATTATCAGTGAAGTCCCTTGGCTCCTTACAGAATTGGATCCGGGCATCTTGAAACCTGTTAATGGGTATACATATAAATATAAGTTAATTATGCTAAACACAACTCATAGATACCACTCTTATTTTTTTTACGCTTCTTACAACAATAAAGTAACGTACTTTGCTCATCAATTCTCTATTCTCACCCCACAAAATAAGTATAATAAATATAGTATATAGTATATATTATTATAGTTATATTAAATATAATATATATAATTTAATATATATAAGTTTAGTATATATGATATATATATAATATATATAATATATATATATATAATATTTATATATATAATATATATAATATATATATTATAATATAATTATATATATATATAATATTATTATAATATATTGATATTATGATATATTATATTATATATTTATAGTATTATTTTTCTTTATTAATAATTAATATATATTATATAATATTATAGTATAATATATCATATACTAATATAAATTGTCATAGTAATATAGTAATATCTTAATATATTATTGATATTAATATCATTTGAGCAGAAAGAACAGTAATTGGGGTTAATTTTAAGGCTGTATAAATCTTAATTCTCACTCATTATAATTACTATATAAGAGTCTCCTAAATAAGTCGATTATGCCTATAGTCATTTCATATTATGAAATAACATGAGAATAAATATCATCGAGATGTACAAAAACCCACTTCTAGCAGTAATTCAGAACTATATATATATATGCACTGGTGCACCTCTCTCTCCATCGACCCAAACGAATGGAGAACTGGCTGTGAATCGTATACTAACATATACAAGTTGTCGCGTGTAGTAAGGTAGAATTGTATACATAATGGTGCAGGAAGGATTTGAAAGAAAAGCAAAAAGGTAACCGCATATGTATACCATATCTAAGAGTACACAAGTGTTTAATCACATTCTCTCTCTAGTGAAATTCTGTGTAACTATTATTAAAACACTACACGACAAGTACTGGTAGATGCTATATTATTAAATCGTCATAACGTATAGTTCGAGTCATTCGACCAGATGACTCTCCACTAAACTCTTAATAATTCTATTTCTTTTCAATCATCTTTCTCATTTTTTCACATCGCTCTGCGGTAAGGATATAGTCTATTCAATTTATTTAGTGCGGCGTTACTGTTAGGTAAATACACGGCGGAACCCCATCACTGTAATTGTAGTGATATAACTTGGTAACTGTGGAATCCTATGAATGTGTTTTAGACGTGTAGTAAGTTGTCCTATAAGTTAATAATATATAATTACGCGTACATCATAATTATCTGTTTATAACTAATCTCTAATTCGAATAATATGAGTAAAAACAACGATCTATTACTATTAATTATATACTCACTCTCACGCTCATTCGTTATTCTAATGGGATATTTCAATCTTATGTATATGACTCGTGTATATTATGATATCAGGTAATATAATTCATATATGATAACTTACAGGCTTTGTACCCTTCTGTCCACTTATATATATAGGTCTGTATATCTATAATATTGTCAATATAATAGCGGATAAGGAATCTCTATTTCAACAGGAAATGAACGAATAGGTATAAGTTATCATAGTTAACACTATTTCGCGTAGGAATACAGGCTAAATATGTTTATTATATGCTAATCGTAAATATGTATAAGTAGTTATCGATAATAAATATTTTAATAAATAGTAATGATAACAGGATACGGTCATTTATGGATATATTATATATTAGAATAATAACAAAGTTTTAGTGATAATAAATATATAGTATAAGCATAGATGCAAGTAATTAGGGTGAACGGTCGTGAATATATGAGTAAGAAAGCCTGAGTAGGTTACTTGTATAATTAATGCTCTAAGATTGGAATATATTCAGTATTATGTAAGTATAACTTTCTAGTATTAAAAATTCTCAAATTATGAAATGATTATAAATATAGTATAATATCTTTCAACAACCATAATCATCGTTAGAATTGTAACAAGATTAAAACGATAACCTTACATACTTAATAAACTCCGAGAAGCTCTCCAGGATTAATTATCGCTTTACTTATTACATGAGAAGCGACAACAGATGTTTATAAGCAAATAGGATTATGAGGCGTAGTTATACATAACTAACCTTAGATATAATTAATTGCTAATGTAGTACAAAGGACCTGGTCTTATTCATATCAAGATTAACAATGTAGAATAAAAATGATCGATTACTATTGTAACAAATACAAAGCAAGATAATACATGATTATAAATAGATTTAACACTGATCGAAAGATATAAATAAATGTATTATTAATAATATCAATAATAATACTATATAATAATAAATAATAAATAATAATAATTGAATATATAAATTAATAATAATAATAATTATAGTAATAATAATTAATCTCGTGAATAATATATAATATATTTATAATTTAGATATACTTATTATATAAATATATATATATATTATTTATTATTATTATATTATATTTATATTTATATATGTAATAATTATATATATATATATAATATTAGTTATATATATATTATATTTATATATATAAATCTATTATATTTAATCTCTCTTTTTTGT
>JABUQX010139176.1:22500-28078 GCA_015478945.1 Trachelipus rathkii | reverse complement strand
GACGTCTGCTGACGGCCCGATACGCTGTAAAACGGTTTCAGCGCTGCGTGACACGTGGCCTGCCCTGGCCCAGTGCACCGTTTGCGTGTCCTGGGTGTGTGGTGTCGATAATCAGCCCGTGCAGATGGTTGTGTGCTCTAGCACCAATCCGTCATACTTATCGGCACGCAGTGTTTGATAATTTGTAAGCGTCATGCACGTGTTAGTCGACGCGCATGATCCTTTCCATGGTTGTTTGGATAAATTCGCACTCAATGATCCACTACTCAGCTGCCCCCGCCATAACTGTACCCCAATGCGCTAACTGGAGTTAAGGTAATGTCAATTTGACCTTAGTTATAGCAATGGGGACCCTATACTGACACCAGGCATTATCTACAGCGTTTATATACTGTGTCTCAGATGCATATGTTATTTGCATGAATAGGTTACACAGCGTTCTGGTCCATTCTGTAACCTGTTAACGTCATATGAGCCAGTGTTGCGTTATTTTAGAGTATTTTTTATATATATATATATATAATATATGATATATAAATATATTATATATATATATATATAGAATCCTATATATATAATATATATATATTATATAAGGCTATTTTATTTAAAAATACTAGTTTAATCTTTTTACTTAATATTCATTCTTTGTGATTTTTTATTTTGTATTCATATTAAGTCTAGTCATAATGTAACCATATAAAATCTAAATCGTGTATTCTTAATCCTGACTTGTTTAATTTTGTGGACGATTTCAAGATTAATTATTGGTATATTTTTTTTATATATATTGTTATTTTATAGGTTTAATAGATGTAGATAAAATTAATTATCGTATATAATCCTATAATATATTTATATGTATGTAATTTTTTTAATAAATATCGATATATCGATATTTTGGGCTCAAAATAGTTGAAAATGCAATGGACAAAAATTGCATGTTTAAAAATTAATAGTATTGAGATCAATAATAGTATTGCCGAATTTTCATGCCGTTTTATTCCATTAATCACTCTATTCAAATCCCTACCAGCAGTTTTGGATTCTTTTAGATAAATAAACGACATGTATTAAAAGAGAACATATTTATAAATCAACAACTAATATTCTTTAAAAATTACTTTATAAATAAATTTATATAATATTTATTTTATTTGTCCTATAAAAGGACTTGTTATCCCATTGTGTTTAAAAATTTCTGTCACACAAATGGTCAAATTGTCTTCGTCTCTCTCTGCTCTCTCTCCTTCTCTGCTCTCTCGTCTCTCTCTCTCTCTCTGTGCTCTCTCTCTCTCTCTCTCTCTGCTTTGAGAAGTTCCATGAATTGTCAATGTAAATGAAGCAAACAACTCTTTTTGAAATAATTTCCCTTGTACTTGACCAATTTACATGGTTTTTGCCTAGCATTACGTTCCTTTTGAGTATGATCTATCTATTCTACCCAGGATTTTAATTTAATGTAATATTCTCAGAGACATTCCATAAACCTTTTTTTTTTTTTTTTTTTTTTTTGCCTTTTTGGGGACTCCAGCCCCCGAACTTGGCGATTTCCTCTAATAAAATTTATTTTTATATTATTCACACTTCACATCTATGTTGTGCCAAATCTTCAGTCAAATATATATATTTATATATAATATATATTATATATAGAATATATTTATATATATATATATTATATATAGATATATAATTAATAGTTATATAGATATATATATATATATATGTATTATAATATATATATATATTATATATATTATTATGATATATATATATATATATATTTATATTAGTAATTATATATATATAGATATGATATATTATATATATATATATGTATATATATAATTATATATTATATATATATATATAATATATATAATATATATATATATTAAATAATATGTGTACACCTATATAAATATGATATATATATGATATATATAAATTATATATTATTAATTTATATATATAATATAGTTCTATATATATAAATATATATACTATATGATATATACTTATATATAATATATATATATATATATATTATTTATATATATATATATATGTATATATAATATATATAGATTGTTCATGATCCGATTATTCTATTTCGAATATTTATGGAATATCAAAATTTCATTTCAATATTTTCGTGATCCGATTTGGATACTTTTTTTTTAAAAAATTACCTTTTTAATATATCTAAAATCTAAGAGTCAGACTTTTCCGAGATTTTTAGATATATTAAATAGGAACTTTTTAACATTTTGTTTTCTTTAGTGGCATTAAAATCAGAATTAAATGTGATTAAATAATCGGATTGAATTTTTAATTTTGAATACCCGCTAAAATGTCCCGAATTTAAAATTCCCTATTCAGTTGGCCCGCGTGACCCGTAGTGTTGCGGGGGCCCATCGGCAGGTTAGGTGTCCAAGAACGCGCCTCACTCCTCTTGGGAAACTAAGCTTTCAGAGGTAAAATGATGGGTTTCCTTTTAGCTAATCGTTCGGTCCAAGAGGTACACTCTGTCTGGAGCACGCATTCAAGGTAACTGGGTTCAACCCTTATTACCAATACAAGTATAAAATATTGTTGCGTTTATTGCACAAATAGCTTTGAATACCTAATAAGGGCTGCTAAAAACATATACAGTTTGTTTGCCCGATGACCCGATGGTTAAGGCGGAGAGGCCCGTCGTGGAGGTTAGAGTGTCCACAGACAGGCCTCACTCGCTTCTTGGGCGAACTTAACTTCAGAGGTAAAAAATGCATGGTTTCCTTTTTAGCTAATCGTTGGTCAAGAGACAACTCTTGGAGTTAACCCCCATATTTTCTGTTTTTTTTTTTCAGGTGGTTAAAGGGTTAAACCCACTCTGGACATATAATATAAAATAATTGTATTTCGTTTGATGCACAAATAGGCTGGGAAGATAGTATATATATTTATATATATATATATAAGTATATATAATATTATATTTATATATATATATATATATATATACTATATTATATAATAATATATATATAGTATACTTGCCTCTATATTAATAATATATATACAGTGGTGATTCAAAATTATTGGTAGAAAATTATTGGTACTGATAAGAAAGGCAAAAAATAAAGGTAAAAGTTTCTATAAAGGTATGACGTAATGTGCTTTAGTTTTCCGTCTGCATATTCTATGTGTTTTTTTTTACTAAATATCTGTATCTACGAAGCCAAGTGAAGATTTACAACTCAAAATTTAAAAATAGGCGGACGTTAAAAGTCATTTGAGGAACGAATAACTATTCGGAATATGAGATGTAGAATGAACATTTTATTAGTTGTTGCATAGGTTTAATTTGTACAACATAAACATTGTTTCTAAAGCACTTACAAATGATATTAAGTCTAAGATAATGTTGAAAGGTGACCCCGTTGTATCCCAATGACGCGTCCAGGGCGTCATTCTCATTGATTGTCGAACCAGTTCAAATATTCCGAGGAGTGTGTTTTGAGGGCGTTTCAATTCCCTTCTTAATCCTTAATCGTAGGTCTTAACGGTGTCGATTGGAGAAGAGTTATACTATGGTCTTTAAATGTCCCCAAAGGTATTAATCAAAAGGATTTATCTGGTGATTTTGCTGGCCACGGAACTGGGCCACCTCGACCTATCCATTGGTTGAAAAGAGGTTCTCATCTGGGTTCGCGAACTGCCAGCAATAGAATGTTTGGCAGAGCCCTCATGCATAAACCACTGTTTTGCGCAACTGAAGAGGTACATCATCAAACAAGGGACGCTCATTCCAAAAAGTTTAAGTAGATTATGCCATTAGCCTTTGAGGAAGCTCGAACATAAGTACATGATCATGTAAAATTCCTGTCCCAAATGTTACTGAAAACTGATGGTGTGAACGATTCTGGTTTATGGCATAGAGGATTCACGGTCTGCCAATGGTGTTCGCTATGAACAGTAACGCTAGCTGTTCTTGTGAGGTGAGCCTTCGGGCGGTAAAATAAAACCTTCGTTAAAAAGTTTGGGTCAATTACATTGTTCAAAAACCATTGACAAATAAAAACACGAGGAGCATAGTCACGTGGGAATAGAGTATGCACCTGATGGAAGTGGTACGGGTGTAACTGTTGCTCGTTTGTAGTAAACCCAAATAGCTAGTTAAAACTGTGAGTGGACAATCTCTAGCGTGCTTTTTTCCAGGATGCTCAGAATTTCAGAGAACTGAATTCTTCTAAATCAACGTCCTAGTAGAGATCAGGGTCTGCCGCATTAAGTTGCTTCTTTGTACTGCAAATACCCTGTTTCAGACAGGTGTTGATGAATAGTGGCAAAAAGCCTTGCGCTTGGACAAATTCAGTTGGGATAATTAGTCTTTGTACAAACGTGCTTGCTGCAGAACTATTGCAGCGTGCCATCCCAGACATTAGATGCATGCCAGCTAGTTCAGAGTATGAATACACGTGGTAATTACGTTCCATAATCAATAACGAAAGAACACGTAAGAGACACACACAGTTAATGAGTTACATTGTAAATGCGTAACACAAAAAGACAGTGCATTTATTGTATCAGTAGTGGGTTGTTTTTGTCAACAAGTGCGAAAGTTCAATGGAAGAAGAGTAACAGTTTGTGAGAAGAGTGGATATTATTTAAAATGAGATGTTTTCCAGTGTTACTGAAAATTTCAGCCATTCTTCCTTCATTAATATTCAAATGTATTAAATTAACCATTTGATCTGCGTTACAACATTGGTGTTTTTTGTCCTTAAAATTTAACCTAAGTCATCCGCTTTTATGGAATGTCGCCTCAGTATTTACGGCTGAAAAATTTTTAAAAATTTATAGTAAATTTTAGTAAGTTTACAAAGAATCGTAATAGCACTACACACAACAGTACTCATCCAAAATATAGGGTTTGTAAACCTACTTGTTTCGTAGATACAAAATATTTAGCAAAAACACCTACAGACAGTCAGACAGAAACTAAGCACAGTGTCATACCTTTATAGGAACTTTTACCTTTAGTTTTGCATTTCTTATCAGTTACCAAAAAATTTTACCATAATTTTGATTATGTATATATATTATTATATATATATATATAATAATATATATATATATTATATATATATATGATATATATATATATATATAATATATATATATATATATATAATATATATAATATTATATATATATAATAATATTATATATAATTTATAATTAATATATATATATAATATATATTATATATATATATAATATAATTATATATATTATATATTATATATATATTATATGATATATATATATATATATATATATATAGATTATATATATATATATTATATGATATATATATTATAATATATATATATATTAATATATTATTATATAATATATATATATATATTATATATATTATATAATATATATATATAGTTATATGATATATATAAATAATTTAATATATCTGTATATTTATATATATATATATATATCCTAGTTGGCAAAGGCCAAAGGTCTACCTAATTCCACTAGAATTAGGGGAATTCCTCAGGCAGATCCAATT